>JAUIMW010000778.1:0-15055 GCA_033557785.1 Enochrus cinctus
AAATTTTGCAAACCAATTTTGGCATTGTCGCGAAGCTCAATACATCTTCTCCATACACTTCACGTAATTTTCGCCGCACCTTGAACTGCATTTTTACCTTTTCTGTAATAAAAAAGTAAAATATGCCGAAAATGATGCTTTCTATTTTCCATCTTTGATAGGGCCAAAAAGAAAACTATTGCAAAGAATTTCACCAAATTTTTAACAAACAAGTCTTACTATACCTCCTCAAAAAATATATAACTTGTATGCGACTTAAGTGTGAAGTTGGCTGTAAAATATGATTAGCTCTATATGTTGGGAAAAAACGACTTTCCGAACAACCCAATAGTTATGGAATGTTTACTGGTTTTTAACAATAAAATAAAGGTCCTATAACTCCTAATTGATGTTTAAAAATATGAATTATTATTTGTTTGTTTTATCAATAAATAAAAAGAAGCGGAGTACCATGAGGGCATTCCGTGTCTTTTAGGCCCCCTGGTGGTCTATCTTTATTAGAATAGAGTATAAACCAACATAAATTAAGAACCACCAGGGATCCAGGTATAATATTTACGTACTTCTAACATAACATACTCCTAATTGATGTTTAAGAATCTTGACTAATTTTTATTTGTTTGTGTTTCGCCAATCATCAAGAAAAACGTAGTATCTAGAGAACATTTCGGATCTGCTTTTGCTGTTAAAGATCTGTTAACATCCCTTTATTGGAATAGAGTAGCAAACAACATAAAAAATAGCCACATTTTTTTGTTCATTGGCAAAATATAAACAAATAAAGAATAATAAAGATTATTAAACATCAATTTGGACTTGGATCGTCCAGGAATACTGCTATTTATGTACTCTTAATTCACGTTTAAAAATTTGAATTATTATTAATTTCTTTGTTTTTCAATCAATAAAAAAACGTAAGTACCAGCAGAATATAGATTACGAAAATGGAATCTCCTCTAAATACTATATCGTTTTTATTGTTGATTTTCGAAACACACATGCATAAATACAAACATAAAAATTCTATTGCTATTTTTTAAATGTATTTTTTATGTAAATATATTTTCTGTATATCTTCTACGATTTTCGATATCAAAAATAAAAATAATTGAAATAAAATCTAAAAATTAACATTCATAGGGTTAGTTATTTTTTAAATTTATTTTCAAGCTTCTTTGTCAAGAAGAAATAAATATCTAATTGATGTTTAGGAATCTTATTATTCTTTAATTGTGTATATTATTATATGTGACATGGAATTGTTCAAATTTTAAAACGTTAATTAGTATTACACTATTACCAGAATACCTGAAGGACGTTCCATGTTCCCCAGGTGGTCCTTTTTTCTAGTTCAATTTAAGGATGTTTAGACAAAAAAAGAGTTCGTAGGTAACCGACCATCAGGGGTCTGTGGGATATGGAATGTCCTCCGGGTATATTGCTATTTATAGACACCTAATTGATGTTTAACAATTTTGATTATTCTTTATTTGTGTATGTTTAAAAATTTAAATTTTTATTTATTTGTTTTATTAACCAGTCAGTAAAAAAATGTAAGAAGCGGAATACCTGCAGACATTACATGTGTCCTGACAATTTGGTGATTTTTCATTTAAGTTGTTTCATACTTTATTCTAATAAAAAGATGTGTACTAGTTTTTAATAATATATTATTAAATATATTCTTAAACATCAATTGGGATATTTCATGTCTACCCTTCATTTATATTGTTTCATACACTATTCTATTAAATTTATTATTAAAAACCAGTAAACATTCCTTTATTACAATAGAGTATAAGGCAAAATGAATGAAGGAAAACCAAGGAGGAGGGTCTAGGGGACGTGGAATTTACTTCAGGTACTCCGCTTTTTAGTAAAAAGTATTACACCTGAAGACCATTCCATGTCCCCCAGGTGGTCCTTTCTTGTGTTGTTTTTAGTGCAGCATACGAATGTTCACACACCATCCACACCCTGTATCTCATTCTCACCGTTTGTTCTATTTGTACGTTTATATTCAATTGTTGTTTCACCTCTACTTCTTTCGGTCTCTCTGTTTTTTAATTCTAGTCCAACCAAGTTCCATGTTCTCTTCCTTCAACTTTCGCAAGAAAGTTAACTTAAAAATAAAAGAAAATGTGGAATTTTACTATTTCGCGTAAAAGCAGCAGTTTGTGTAATTTTAAAATTATTTTTGTGTAGCATTTCATTAATTAAAAATTATCGTGATTTTGGAATTTTCTATTTTTATTTTTTACGTTAATATAATGTTTATTTTCTGTATATTTTCTGTGATTTTTGATAACTGAAATAATGGTAATTAGTGCAAGTAATACATTAAATTTATTTGTATTCTTTCTTTTACTGTTAAAAATAACTTTATTGAAATTTAATCTAAAAAACATTTTAATTAACAGGGTCCGTTACAACCAGGTTTTACTATATTACCATGGTGGCTCTTTTTAACAACACAAGAAAGTTCTCCAAGTACTCCGCAGTTTACGTTTTTCTGATTTATTGGCATAAACAAATAAAGAACAATCAAGATTCTTAAACATCAAATAGGAATACGTAAATAGCAGTATACCTGGAGAACATTCCATGTCGCTCAGATCCTTGGTGGTTCTTCTTTCATCGTTAAAAACCAGTTAATATCCCTTATAAGAATACAGTATGAAACAACATTCATGAAGGACCACCAGGTAGTCTAAGAGACATAGAATGTCCTCCAGATACTCCTGTTCTTACATGTTTCTTGTTGATTAGCAAAACACAAATAAAGAATAATAAAGATTCTTAAACATAAATTAGATGATCCATGTCTCCCAAACCCTTTGGTGGTTCTTCTTTTATATTAATAACCATTAAACATCCCTTTATTAGAATAGAGTATAGAACAATATAAATGAAGGACTACTTGAGGAATTTAAGAGATAAAGGTGTCCTTCAGACATTATATATGACTGGACTATTTTCCCCCAACTAGAACTAGATCTTTCTGTGTAACAGTCGATACAGACAAGCACTGAGCCTAGGTGTTAATATTGAAATGGAAGAGAGCAGTGGAGGCACTCACTTGGGCGGAGAGGTTGTGATGTGTAGTATGCTGTTAATGTTGTATATTTAGTTAATTTTACAAATGTATCAAATGGAGACAGATATATGTACTGCTGGGCATGAAATGCCCTACAGGTACTTTTTTGCTAACCAACATTCTTCTACTTCTTTCGACCCTTCGGAATCTCTTTTTATGGTCTCCTTTGATGTTTCTAATCTCTTCTCTTCCGTTCCTTCTGCTACTTGTTTATTTCGGGTTGTGATACTTCGGACGAGGAAGTTTCCTGTGTTTTCGATTTGCTTAGTTTGGCCTCGAAATAAAACTTTTTCGTCTTTAATAATCTCTTCTTCGAGCAACCCTATGGGTTAGCTATGGGTTGCAACCTTAGCCCTCTTCTTGTTGAAATATTTATGGATGATCTTATTCTCCACTAACTTTCTTGTAAATATGAGGCCAATTATATTGGGCAAACCGACTGTTCCTTTGGTCTTCGTTATAAGGAGCATCTTCGTTGTATTAACAACAGGCTAGAAAGATCTAGTTTTGCTGCCCATATAACATCTTCAGGCCACACCTCATCGCAGTCCAACCCTGTCATCTTGCACAAGTTTCCGAAATGCCACAAACTTAACGTTGCTGAATCTTTGGAAATTTTCCTGCATTCATGGAGTAACCCGTGCCTGAAGATGGTCTGCTGGATCGAAATCGGTAGCAAAGTAACTTCTTTTTTGTAATAAAATTTCTTTATTGGACAGACGGCCCTTTTATTAACCTAAAGATGGACCACGAAACAGCAAGCAGAAAGAATAATTATTCTAATTTTAAATCCTCAATTGAGAGTACGCTAATGGCAGTGTACCTGGAGGACATTCCATGTCCCCCAGACCCCCTGGTGGTTCTTTTCTTGGTTTGTTTTTTCTCTATTCCAACATAAGAATGATTAGACGAAGAAAGAGTGTCACTGAGATTTTTAATATAAATTACGAATACGTAGACATTCCATGGTCCCCATATCCTATGGTGGTCTTTCTTTTATTGTTAAAAATCAGTAAACATCCCTATATTGCAACAGAACAAAAAATAAACATAAAAGAAGGACACCAAGTTGTGAGATATGGAATGTTCTTCAGGTGTACTGCTATTTACGTACACCAAATTGATGTTTAAGAATCTTGATTATTTTACTTATGTTTCGCTAATCATCAAAAAAGTGCAATACTTGGTTAACTGGTTTTTAACAATAAAAAAGGACCACTAGGGAGTCTTGGGGACATGGATTGTCATTTATATATACTGTTGTTTACGTACTCTTAATTGACTTAATCCACCTACCTAGATAAATATTAAAATTATTTTTCAAATACTCTAATCTGAGGACGGTCAATGATTTTTAACAATTAAAAAAGAGCTTCTAGGAATCTGGAATGACCACTACGTTTATTGTTAAAAACACGTCACAATTTTATCGTTATCCCTTTATTAAAATAGAGTATGAAACAACATAAATGAAGAACCACCAGGGAATCTTGAGGACATGGACATGTAATGTCCTGAAATTATTCTCTGGTAGTTTTCTTTTATAAAAACCAGTAAATATCCCTTTGTTAGAATAGATTATAAGTGAAGGAAAGCCAGGAGGAGATCTAGGGGATATGCAATGTCCTTCAGGTACTGCGCTTCTTGGTAAAACAATCGAATAAATAATTGTTCGAATTTTAAAACGTCAATTAGAAGTACGTTAATAGCAGTATACCTGAAGGACATTCCATGTCCTCCAGGTGGTCCGTTTCCCTAGTCCTCCCGATATACTGCTATTTACGTACACCTATTGATGAAGAATCTTTATTATTCTTTATTTGTGCATGATTAAAAATTCAAATTATTATGTATTTGTTTGATTAACCAATCAATAAAGAAAATGTAAGAAGCGGATCCTACATATGTCCCAGATCTTCTGGTGGTTCTTCATTTAAGTTGTTTCATGATCGATTCTAATGAAGGGTTGTTTACTGGTTTTTAATAATAAATTTATTGGTAAGCAAACAAATTTTTAAAGGTCAATTCAGCGTACGTAAATAGCAGTATACCTGGAGGACATTCCATATCATATACGTATTCGTAATTTATTTTAAAAATCTCAGTGATACTTTTTCTTTGTCTAAACATTGGACTTATATTGGACTAGAGAAAAACCAACACAAGAAAAGAACCACCATGTCTCCAGACCCTGTGGTGGTCCTTTTTTTTTGTTAAAAAAAGAATCTTGATTATGATGATATGAAGTGAAGTATCTGGAGGACATTTCGTAAGCACCAGGGAGTAATCTCTAAGGGAGTAGACTCCCAGGTCTTTAGGTGGTCCTTCATTTATGCTGTTTCATACTTGTAATAAAGAGATGTTTTCAACCAGCAATTTTTTTAAGTACTCCTAATTGATTTCAAGAATCGAAGAATTGATATTTCTTTATTTATGTTTCGCTAATCAACAAGAAAAATTAAGAAGGGTATTTCATGTCTCTCAGGCCACCTGGCGGTCCATCTTTATTAGAATAGAGTATGAACGAACATAAATTAAGAGTCACCAGGGAGTCTAGGGGACATGGAATGTTCTCCAGGTATAATATTTAAGTACTCCTAATTGATGTTTAAGAGTCTATTTCTGGGTTTGGAGGACATGGAATGTCCTTCAGCTATACTACTTTTTTACATATTCCTAATTGATACTTAAGAATCTTGATTAATTTTTATTTGTTTGAGTTCTGCCAAACAACAAGAAAAATGTAAACTGTGAAGTTCCTGGGGAACCGCATTCTTTTGCGGTTAAAGATCAGTTAAGATAGAGTAGCAAACAACATAAAAAATAACCACTAAGAAGTTCTCCAATTTTTTGTTATTGATTGGCAGAATGTAGTGTATTGTGTGATACGAGGGCGGTCAGATAAGCACTTAACCTCACCATTCTGGTGGTCCTTCATTTATGTTGTTTTATACTCTATTCTAATTAACTGGCTTTTAACAATAAAAAAATAAGGGGTCTGGCCTTACCCTCCAGGTATCCCGTTATTAACACCTAATTGACCTTTAAAAATTATTTATTTTATATTAAGTATTATTTATTAAAAAAATCACCAGGAAATCTGGAGGGCATGGAATATCCTCCACGTATAATATTTACGTACTTGTAACATAATTCATGTTTAAGAATCTTGATTAATTTTTATTTGTTTGTGTTTCGCCAATTATCAAGAAAAACGTAATCTGTGAAGTATCTAGGAAATATTTCAGACCTTTTGCTATTAAAAATCTATTAACAACCCCTTATTGGAATAGAGTATCAAACAACTTAAAAAATAGCCACTAAGAGGTTCTCAGCGTTTTTTTTGATAATTAGCAAAATATAAACAAAGAATATTTAAGATTCTTAAACATCAATTAGGAGTAAGTAAATAGCAGTATCATACAATATAAATGAAAGACCACCAGGGGTTTTGGGACATGGAAAATACTCCAGCTTTTCTTGTTCATTGGTGAAACATAAACAAATAAAGAATCTTGAATTCTTAAACATCAATTAGGTAAATAGTATATCTTGAAGACATTCCGTGTCCCGCAGAGCCCCTGGTGGCCCCTCTTTTATTGTCAAAAACCAGTCCCTTAACTAGAATACAGTGTGAAAAACAAAAGTGTAGAACCACCAGGGGTCTGGGGGACATGGAATGTCCTCCAGGTATTCTGCATCTTAGATTTTTCTTATTGATTTGTAAAACAAACAAATAAATTTTTAAACATACACAAACAAAGACTAATCCAGTAAACATCCCTCTATTCCATGTCCCCTAGATCCTTTGGTGGTTCTTTTCTTGTGTTGCTTTTCTCTTGTCCAACATAAGGATGTTTAGGCAAAGGAAAAATGTACTAAGATTTTACTACTAATTACGTACTCCGAATTGACCTTTGTTTGTTTTATCAATCAATAAGAAAATGTATTAAATTTATTATTAAAAACCTATACATATCCCTTTATAAGAATAGAATATGAAACATAAATGACAACCACAGTCTGGGGGACATGGAATGTCCTGCAGGTATTCCCTTTCTTACGTTTAGTTAGGGGTATGTAAATGACAGTATACCTGGAGAACATTCCATGTCTTCCAGTCCTCCTGGTGTCTCCTTCATTTATATTATTTCATACTGTATACCTACTTCTTATTGATCTTTAAGAATAAACAAATAATAATTCAAATTTTTAAACGTTAGAAGTACGTTAATATCAAGATACCTGGAGGACATTCCATGTCCCCCAGATACCCTGGTAGACTTTCTTTAATTGTTAAAAATTCCTTTATTATAAAAGAGCATGAAATAACATTAATGAAGGACCACCAGAGCGTCTGAGGGGAAATGGAATGTTCTCTGGGTATCCCGTTATTAACATACTCCTAATTAAAAATTTGAATTATTATTTATTTGTTTTATCAATCAACAAAATAAAAACGTAAGAAGCAGAGTACCCTGGTGGTCCTTCTGTTGTTTTACATTCTGTTCTAATTAAGGGATGTTATCTGGTTTTTAATAATAATAGAAGGATCTCCAGGGGGTCTGGGGACATGGAATGTCTTTCAGGTATACTGTTATTTACTTACTCTTAATTGACCTATTTTGATAAGAATATTAAAATTATTTTCCTAACTTCTTTATCAACTTGTAGGGATATGGAATTGCCACTACATTTATTGTTAAAAACACATCATATATTTATTAGAAAGGAGAATAAAGTGAAGAACAAAAAACAAAGAAATAAAGACGTATGTACTCTTAATCTTGATAATGGTTCATTCTTCTATTTTACCAAACAGTGGAGACATTGAGGAACATACTCCTAATTGATGTTTAAGTTGGTTATTCTTTATTTGTGTTAAAAAATTTAAATTATTATTTATTTGTTCGTTTTACCAACAATAAGAAAAACGTCTGGGGGAAATGGAATGTCCTCCATTTGTTATTTTGTACTCTATTCCAATTAATGGATGTTAACTGGTTTTTAACAATAAAACAAAGGCCACCATGCTGCTATTTACGCACTCGTCATTGATGTTTAATAATCTTCAATAAGAAAAACGTAAGAAGCGGAGTACCTGGAGGACATTCCATGTCCCCCAGACCCCCTGGTGGTCCATCTTTTATTGTCAAAAACCGGTTAACATTCCTTTATTAGAATAGAGTATGAAACAACATAAAAGAAGGACCACCATTAAAAAATAATAATTCAAAATTTTAAGGAGTAAGCAGTATTCTTCGAGGATATTCCATATCTCACAGACCAACTGGTAGTTCTTTATCTACGTATTCGTTGGAATAGTAATAACAACCAGAGGGTCCTGCTGGTACTCTGCTTTTTAATTAGGAGTACGTTTATAGCAGTGTACCCGGAGGAAATTCCATGTCTCCTAGACCCCCATCTGGTCCTTTTCTTATGTTGTTTTTTCACTATTACAACATAACGATGTTTAGTTGTTATTAAATTATTATTTATTTGTTTGTTTTATCAATCAACAAGCAGTTGTTTAAGCAATAAAGGAGGTAAGAAATTTTTGAAAAACGTAAACTGTATAATACCTGGAGGACATTTCATATCCCTCAGACCCTCTGACGACCCGCCCTCAACGTACTCGTAATTTATATTAAAAATATCAGAAACTCTTTCTTTGCCTAAACCTCATTATGTTGAAATAGGAAATAAGGACGTTCCATATTAAATTTGCTTCTTTATTGCAAAAAAATTAACATCAATTATGAAAAAACATAAATGAAGGACCAATAGATAGCCTGGGACATGTAATGTAAAAGCAGATTACCTGGAGGACAGTCCATATTCTCCAGGCCCTTCTTTTGTATTAAAAACCAGTAAACTTTCTAGGAAAGGACTAGGGGACATGGAATGTCCTTCAAGTACTTAATAATTGTTCGGTTTTTAAATTATTTGCATTATACTTTAAGGGCATCTCATGTTAAACTTACGGACATTTAGATAAAGAAAGAGTGTTATTGAGATTTTTAAAATAAACTACGAGTATGTAGATGACGGGTCTATGTGATATGAAATGTTTTCCAGGTAAAGGGATATTAACTTGCTTTTAACAATAAAAGATGGACCACCAGGGGGCCTGGGAGATATGGAAAGTGATTTTTCTTTATTTTTTGTACATTCCGCCAATCAACAAGAAAAATGAAAGAAGCAGAGTACCTAGGCTACCCTAGTAGTCCTTCATTTATGTTGTTTCATACTCTACATCCTCTTCAAGCAGTGATCAGAGATCCCATGAAGATCGATAACGCCAATGGACGCAACCCATGATAAAATAATATAGTCAATCAAATTACTAGACATTGAGGATATTCGAGTACGGGTACCTTATAAGCTATTTAAGTCCAAATACAGGCGCAGGAAAAACTCGTACTACAGAAAAGTAAGTGAATAAACAACCATCTGTTCGTCCTCTCAACCCAAATTTATCCCAACAAAAAAAAAACGAAAGAAGCGCAGTGCCTGAATGGTACATGGAATGTCCTCCAAGTATCCCGTTATTAACTCCTAATTGTCGTTTAAAAATTTGAATTACTATTTATTTGTTTGTTTTGCCAATCAAGAAGAAAAACATAAGAAACGAAGTACTTACAAGACGTATTCATACCTCCCAGACCTTCTGATGCTCCTTCATTTATGTTATTTCATACTTGATTTAATAAATTTATAATTAAAAACCAATAAGAAGGACATGGAATGTTCTCCAGGTACTCTACTTCTTACGTTTTTCTCATTGGTTGGTAAAACAATTAAATAAATAATAATTTAATTTTTTAAACACACAAAGAAAGAATAATCAAGATTCTTAACATCAATTAGAAGTATGTAAAAAGCAGATTACCTAGAGGACATTCCATGTCTCCCAGATTTCTTTTATTGTTAAAAACCAGTTAAAATTCTTTTATCAGAATACAATATGAAACAACATCCACGAAGGACCACCAGAAGGTCTGAGGGACATGGAATGACCACCAGATACTGAGCCACCAAGGTGTACTCCAAAATTTACGTCATTATTTTGTTGATTGATATTAAGACATTAAGAAGTGGAGTACCTGAAGGACAGTCCATGTCCCCTAGGTCCCCTGGTAGTCCATTATTTATGATGTTTCATACTCTATTCTAATAAAGGGGTGTTAACTGGTTTTAACAATAAAATATGGATCACCAGAGGGTCTAGGAGACATGGAATTTCCTCCAACATTCCTTTATTAGAGTAGAGCATGAAACAACATAAGTGAAGAATAATATATGTACGTAATTTCGAGAGACAAAACGCACTTGAGTAAGAGATGTGCGTAGTGTCAGAGAACAAAACCTCGCTATAACAGACCCTGTTAATTGTAATGTTTTTTTTACTGAAATATACAGAAAAATATATTAACATAAAAAATAATAAAAATGAAAAAACACAATAATTTACAAAAAACTGCCATCAACGTACTTCTTAATTTTTTACTTTGTCCCAATAGGCGGAAGACGTGGAATGTCCTCCAGTTATTCCACATTCTTTTTATTAATAGTTTAAATGTAAAGAAATCTCCTGGCATCTTCTTGCTTTTGCTTGTTGCTAAAAATCACTTAACATTACTGTATTGGAAATAATTTTCTGGTGTGTATGGAGGACATTCCACGTACTTCTAATTAATTTTTAAATTATTTGTTTGTTTTACTAATCAACGAGAAAAATTAAAGCATATATCACGTAATACATTTACTAAATTATATTTTGCAGCAGATAAAAATGTGAAAGTATTTTATATATATATATTGTGACACAACGCAAAGAGAAATTTTTAAAATAGATAAATGAATTGGTAGTGCCAGAATATGATTACAAGTAAATATAAACTCGAACATAACACCCAGTGCGAGAGCGAGTGTTGTGCATTTTACGATGTAACGCCCCTTAGTTTTAAATTTCAGAACAAAGTGGAACTTCTGGCAAACTAATGGAAAATTTAAAGTGGAGTTACTTTTAGCAAATAAAACATGGCTTTCAGTGTCTATCGATTCAAGTTGTGTGCAATACTCTATTTTGTAAGTGAATGTTCCTCTTTTCGTAATACGTATAACGGTGAGTGGCCTAGACGTAGTATTTTTGTGGATGGAGTGACGAAGACATGGAAGCCAAACAACAACATCTTAAACAAGTACAACTGGGATAAGACCGAAGGCAGTGGCTGCAGAGGAGTGATATTTCCAGAAAATTTAGAGTCTGTGTTTTCTGTGCCATCTTTAGTGACAAGCAAGATAGTTCTTCCCAGATATGGAGACATTTTCATAGAAGAGAATGCCACTGTCATCTTCAAATCAACACCAGACTGCATAAAAATCAAAGATTCCAAACCTGGGAGTTGGTACGACCCTGACAATTGGATGGGCGGGGCGAACGCAGCCACTCCCCACATGGAGCGAATTCCTTGCACAAAAGACCGTGTTGTGTTCCCAAAGAAAGAAGCATTCAATGTGAGATTGCTTGGATACGTCACACTAGCTGTGGGAGCTTTGGAAATGTACAATCGCAACTTCACTATGCGTGATTTGAGACTTTTCTTCAATTCGGAACTAGGAGTTCAATTTAACATCGAAAACCTCTATGGTGGCTCCAAATTTCTTTTGTTGCTTGGTACGCGATGCTATGACATTGGTGGGTGCACGTGTCACCGGAATACAACTAAATTACTCTCAGTGGGATTTTGTGAAGACATAAAGAAGAAAAAAACGGAGGAGAATCAATGTTTGGAACCCATTTACCCCATTGGGCATTGTGGAGGTTTCTGTGGAGGAATGGTCTGGTTAAACCTTACCGGACTCACCCGCTTTGTAGACGTCTTGGAAGCGGTACCAAAACATGAAAACGTGGATACCTACGTCAGCAGGGTTAGTCAAAATACTATCCAGGTCATGTTCGCTGATAAGGGGCGTTACAATGGTGAGAGCAGTAGCCGCGCCGAAGAATTCTACAACAACTTTGTGAAAGACTTGAAGAAATACGAAATAGCAGCTGCTGAGCTGAAGAAGGCAGGTCTGCCCATTTTCGAAGGTTCCGCAACCAAAACAGCTTTCTCCATAGTATTTGGAAGCTTGTTTGTTGTGCTGCTGGCTTTTGGAGCGTTGTATTTCGTTTATTTGGGTCCTGGAAAACACACCATTTTCTACCCCAGGTGGAACTTAGGTCCACCTTTTTATTTCGCTCGGTTTGATAACAGGGATGGTGGGGAAGTTAGGCTTGCCGAAGAAGAAGAAGAAGAAGACGATGAAGAAGAACCCCAAGTCCCAAGGGTTGAAAGATCTTTCGACAATCCTCTGTACGGAGCACCAACACCCATGGTCGTAAAAAGATCAGATTCTGTAAGTTTGAGGTACCACATTTTTAGTACCTTAGTCTTTAAAACTTTTTTTGCAGATAAAAACGAACACCACAGAAGTATCCATAGAAAATCCTCTTTACCAAGAGATGGAAGAGAAGAAAGCAATAAGTTCTGATTCGGAACGAGATGAAGAATAAATGGGAGCCCTTGAGTACTAAGTAGTACCGTACATAAATTACTCATAGGAAATGTCTTATTTTTTAACATTAACAATATTTGCTTAATAAATAACAATTTTTATTTAGTTTTGTTTAAATTGGAGTAACCAGGAACGAAAACTATTCATATCTATGCATTCACCTTCAACACTGCAACTAATCTAACTTGGCTGACGTTATTAAAAATATCAAATGTGTCGCACCTTAAAAATTCTTGATACGTGAATATATTTGCTATTTTTATTTATTTATTGCTATAGTTTTGTAGCAGTTGTAAGACGATTAAGAATTAATAAATATTTTTTATTGCCTGGAACAATGTGAGTGTGAATGTCTCGCTTGGAGACGGTTCGTTCTTTTATCTAGACTAAGTCTCAATAAACTTGATCATTGAACAACTATTCTATTACTAACGTTCATTTTTTTGGTATTTTTTATTTGTGCTTTTGGTAAGGTACTCGAAAAGATAGTTGATCATCAGATTCGCAACCACCTGTCTTCATTTAATATTCTTCCTCGTACTCAATCTGGTTTTAGACCTCTTGATAGCTGCTCCACTGCTCTTTCTGCAATTCTTAATGATTTAATTAAATATTCTATATGAGTGCCACACAAGCTAAGCAAGAAAAATTTGAATTGTCGAGTCATCATATGCACATCTCTGCTTGCTCGAAATAATATCGAACCTCTGTTGGACCGAACGGTGGCTGGGGATGAAACGTGGATTATCTACGAAAACATCCCAAGAAAAAAAGCATACTGTGAACTCTGACTTTTCGCTTTTCTATGCCAAGCGAAGCAAATATCAATGAATTGAATTGTGAGGGCTTGCTCGAGTCAGCGAGCAGCGAAGCTGCGAGCGTACGCACCCATATGTTAAAACCTTTTTTATACCAACCTTGTCAATTTTTTGATATCTCATATTTGAATTCTATAAAATTAGATTCAGGTAAAGTTTATTGCACTTGTTTGTGCAAATGTTTACAAACAATGCGAACGGCAAAGTGTTAAAATATAGCTGCATATACTCGCAGCTTCGCTGCTCACTGACTCCTACAAACTCTCGCACATTTGTTAATCTTTGCTTCTCGTGGTATGAATAGCTTCCCTACTCGCCAACCAGAACTCATCAATACACTATGGTGAGTATAGTTAATTATATACCAAGCGAAGCAGATATCAATATATCGGATTACGAGATTACGGATACGGATGATTAAGAAAAAGTCTTAAAATGTAAGGAAATCAAAAATAATTCCCAAGCTTTCGATCTACATCGTGGTCTTCTTCAAGGGAAGTAAATATTATAAACTGCAAGCATACACAGCTTTGTTGACGAAGCTAATGTCAACAAATTAGCAAGCTTGGTATAAAAATTATCTAAAACTATTAATAACATCTTAGAATCCCTGTATAATTAGGACCACGCACTCTTTTTTCTCCATTATTATATTACTCACACTTTAACCGACAAAATTGTGTTTTAGTATGCCTGCGTTCTAAGGCATATATAATATACTTGCCTCTATTTAGAATAGCTGCAAAACGAACTATAATTCTTAAATATCTATTCAGAAGTTTTCCTTTATAATAACGGAAATAAATTTAACCCTCAGATCAAATTTATCCAAAGTTAGCTATCCCAGAATTTAACTGTCGTTTATAATAACGGGCTTTAAGCTAGTGTTGATTCGGAAATATCTATACCAAGCGAAGCTGATATCAATACATTGAACTTCGAGGGCTTGCGAGCATACACAGTTCTACTTAATGACTTTTGTTTATAAATAACAAAGTTAATAACAATAAATTAGCAAACTTGGTATAAAAAAAGTGTTAACATAAAGCTGCGTACGCTCGCAGCTTCGATGCTCGCTGAGTCGGGCAAGCCCTCGTTGTTCAATGTATTGATTATCTGCTTCGCTTGGTATACACAGAAATACACTATATATCTTCACCATGCGAAATAGATAATTAATACGTTGAATTGCGAGGGCTTGCCCGAGTCAGCGAGCAGCGAAGCTGCGAGCATACGCAGCTATATTAAGACTCTTGCTTGTAAATAGCGGAGCTAATACCGATAATTGGCAAGCATGGTTTAGATAACATAAAAAAGATCTTAACGTATAACTGCATACGTTCGCAGCTTCGCTGCTCGCCGACTCGGGCAAGCCCTCGTTATTCAATGTATTGACTATCTGCTTCACTTGGCATACACGTAAATACATTATATTTGCAATTATCTATACCATACGAAACAGATAATTAATTCGTTGAATTGCGAGGGCTTACCTGAGTCAGCGAGCAGCGAAGCTGCGAGCATATGCAGCTACAATTTAACACATTTAGCTGCGTATGCTCGCAGCTTCGCTGCT
>JAUIMW010000779.1:0-15052 GCA_033557785.1 Enochrus cinctus
ATAAGGCACGCCACTGTCGGCTTCCATTATTGCGTTCCGAGCTTACTTCGGCTAACTCTTATACGACTGCGGGCTAACCGGCAACTCGCTCCGATGCGATACGCTATATAGTTGACGCGTGTTCTCGCAGATTCGCAATCTAGAATTTCTAGATTTTCGATTAGTTTCTATTGCGTCCTTTTTCGATTTTTGGTCGCAAATCGTTCATTACAATATGTTTTACCAACATTAACGTACTCGTACATGTACACCTGCGAAACATGAACTCTCAAGAGAAGTATTGGAACGGTCTCACGTTATATGATAGAAAACGTGACAGCTACTGTTGTGAAGAGATACAAGTGGAAATGGGCAAGATACCTGACAACGTTGATTATCGCTGGTCCATATGTGTCGATAACTTAGAGCCTAGTAAAAATATCCGTCCAAAAAGGCGCCCCAATGACAGATGGGACCGTGAGTTGAGGAAATATTGGGGAGTGATCTGAACAAAGAGATGTGAAGGACAGTTTAAGTTAGCGGAACTTGAAGGAGACCTTCGTCCAACATTGGATAGGATGTTATTGAACACCCTGGGTTGAGTGCAGCTAGGAAAGGAGGGCTGAATGAAAACTACTGTATATGTTATAATTTTCGTGGATACTTGTCCACTTCTTCAGTGTGAAGTGGTGTGTTGTTTGAATATTGTGTTTGTCAGTGAACCTTCATAGGCGTTGTAAATATTGTAAGTTGTGCAGTTTTAATGTCAACTCCGTTTTTTTACAATTACAATACAATTTAGCATGTAATTTTCATTCATTCATACTCCGTTACTGTTATGAATATATATATATATATATATATATATATATA
Organism: Enochrus cinctus; assembly: GCA_033557785.1. NCBI lineage: Eukaryota > Metazoa > Arthropoda > Insecta > Coleoptera > Hydrophilidae > Enochrus > Enochrus cinctus. The sequence goes on from JAUIMW010000779.1 coordinate 853, forward strand.
TATATATATATATAATATATATACTTCCTACATGTTTTTTGATTTATATTATAATCACTTTAAATTTCTAAGGCCCAAAAACAATAAAAGGAATCCGTAGTATAATAAAATGTCACATTTAATTTAGAATACAGAAATAAAAGGCCTAGCCGGTAAGAACATATTCAATTACCTCTTTGATTACTCTACCGCGATTCTGCCTACATACATTATTAAATAACAAAGAGAGGTTCTTACAAAACAAATGGTCTTATCTGGGTTTAAGTTAGCTGCTAGGGATCACGTGTCCCAATTTGGTGAGCTTAAGGATCAAATCCCACTGGAACCCGGATCCGTACTCACGTTTATACTGGATAAATCTTGTTTATTAAGGTACTGAATATTTAACGATTACCATCACTACACATTAACGTTTAATTGGATAAATTAAATAAAAAGAAAAAAATTGACGTAAGTGAGAGGCACATGGAGCTCCTAATTTGCCTGCATATACGACGAAACAATACTTGGCACTCAAGTAATATTATTATTGTATAATCACAAAAGGGAGCAATTTTTGCTTTTTCCAAGGAAATATAATGAAATTGTATCGAATTATTTAACTACATAAAATTGTTCTTTACAATAACCCAAGAAACACATATACTCTTCTTATAAGTTCGCAACTAATTGTATTTCATATATAAATTCAGTTCTTATATATAATGTCTGTATCCGCAATAGTAGAAAACTTCAACAATAACGTCAAGTTGGAATTTTCCAGGCTTCCTTACTCCGCCTTGACTTTTATATGTTTTGTTTCGAAGTTAATTCTTCAACACTCTCGAGATTGAGTATTTGTTAGGAGTAGTGAGTTTGTCAGTAACATGTGTTCTGTAACAAAGGTTCTATCCTACGTGCACAGCTGATCTAATTCCCCCCTTCCAATTACTGGAAGGTCTAATACACATTACCGTAAACGCTAGAACTAAGCTTTTTTATCGACTAACTTCTTGCACAATTAAACTTCATAAAAACAGTTTTGCTTCTTTTTGTGTAACGTTTTAAGCAGGAATTATTTCCAGAATTTTAAGTAGGCGTTTGGAATTCAGAGTCCGTCCAAATTCGCTAAGCAGCTTGACGATTTGTTTTTCTCTGAACGCCCAAATTGCACGTCCAGGTAAATGTAATTAAAACGCCAAGCACCTAGAAAATTATTATTGAGCCAAAAATAAGGCACAGGGAAATTTACAATGCAATATGTCTCCATTATGTACATATGCTGCTAATTTACATTTGGAACGGCATTTTGTCATTTATGTTTGACAATACTTTATGTGCTATAATAAACTTTTTTTAGATTTATGTATTTAATAAATGTTTTTTTGCGTTTTACTACATTTGTCATAAGTATTATAGAAAGGATATTTAGCTAAAACATAATAAGAACTAGCATGTATCTATGCTACAATAAAAAAGTGAAATAAATAAAATTGAAAAATATTGATCAGAAGGATCATATAATTGAAGACTCCATAGACTTGTAATAAAGAAACTATTGAATCTAAACATACATACAGGTCTGAAGTTACGAGATTTATGTGTTAAATATTCAACCCTTGCTAATTAATATTTTAGTAATTAGATGGAATGGGATTAAAACGAACCACATAAGAAGCAAACGCAATAAAAATCAGAAGCTTTTACTGCCAAAAGCTCCGATACAATAAAACGAGATTGAACATGTGAGGAAGAGGATCATCGGAGAATCTGGATGTACCATGAATAATTAAGCGAAGAGTTAAATATTCATACGTGTTGCGAAACCTCGTCGGATGTATAAGGCGATACGAAAGCTTCACTGCCGCAAATATTTTTGTATCAGGTCTATTTACTTCCTTCCTCTGCATAACTGAAAAGCTCCAAGAAATTCCATTTTCTAAAGGTGCATTGTATGGAAGCATATTTCAATATGAGCTGATAACTTGAATTTTTACAAAAGTATTCATAGCCTTTTATAACGTGAAATAGATTCTGGACTTATTCTTATGGGCTGCTTTATAAAAATTCCTTGTAAAGTTTCCAGCTTATTGAACTTCCGCAAATGTAATTTATACTACATTCCGAATGTACATATTTTATACTTACTAGCATGTGCACGGAAAATTTCCCCTATTCAATTATTTTCATCTACGTTAACTAATTTTCTTACGTAAAAATTACAGAATTGAAGATAAAAACATATAACTAGACATACATCTGAATTATAAAGTATGTGTCGTGTATGAAGACAATGTTTAAGTAAATAGCAGATCCAGCCTGATAATTAGATGAAAGTTGGGCAAAATATTCAAACCGTAGATGAACCTCGTCTTTACTATAGCGCAGTAAATTCATGTTGGCGAAATGAGTTAATATTTAGTGCTGATTGTAATTTGTAAGTTGGTTGAACATGTTCATTTCATAGAAAATCAAGCTAACAATATCGAGCCCTGTTTGTATTCCATTGTTCCAGTAGACGCTATGGACTTTGAATAATACATATCGACCAGAAAACAATATTACGCAGGGAATGGATCAACAAATTTTGACGATACTTACTGTGTTCTCTGTAAGGGTTGTGTATTTCCGTCCCGGATATCGTAAGTTGAACGAAGTCTGAGTTTATTGGGCTTTGCGAGGGAAAATGTGTGTGTAAGCGTGTTGTGACAAAAGCACGTTCTTCTGCTAACGAGGCCTCGTTAACTCTATCCATTATTTATCAGTGGCGTAGCAATAATAATGCCAGAAAAATCAATATCACTTTTTCATAATGGGATGCAATAAAGCGTCCTATTTTTTGACGGAGCTGACAATCTTTATGTGATTGTGTAATAAAATTTTGATGCCTGCTTTCGTCGAATGTAATTTGTCACCATTATGACAATATTTCACCAATTATTTTTTAATGTAAAAAGACCCACATCATACTAACAAAATGTCAATAAAGTCTAAAATAAAATTAAATCGTCTGCATCCAGTGGGCCTATATTTTTAATAATTATGTCTATATGTACCATTATGTGCTATTCCCACAATCCTATCCAGTAAATTTTCTAATGAATAATTTAAATTAATATAATCCCTCAGGGCCACTGTGCATATTAATAAACATGGATGTATCTTGATATAAACGATTTTTATAATATATTTTCTTTTATTAAGACAGGATCTATAACTAGACACTATAATGTGCACCAGCTTCTATCTAAAGGTGTTGTAATCCTCCTCAAAGCTGTTTAAGCTCTGCACATCGACCTCTTAGAAACCGGGAACTTCCTGGCTTTATGTAGATAACATACTTTGAGTTATAATTACAACATACGCATATTTACAGCGATATTGTTTCTGCAATGTTAAATAATAATAAAATATTTTGATTTTTAACGTATTATGTTAAGTTATATTTATACAAAATAAAATTTTAAACTTATACTTACAAATGCAATATAACCCAGGTCGCTAAAATAGAAAAGATTTGAAGGAAACGGGTACTTCGCAGCAATTTGAACAATGGAGGTTCATTAGTAAGCAATAAACTAATAATAAAAGGGAATAGGATATTACAAGGCTTAAAGTGACCTGAACAAGTAAATATTTGTGTATCCTTTGGTTTCACAACTTTTATTACACTCTGTCTTCATCCATCCCTTTAATTTACACTTGATGATTTTCTCACAAAGTAGAAACTTCTTTGATGTCAGTATTAAGCTAGCAAGGTAGACTACTTTTAATGCCACATTTACGTTTTCTTATAAATCTATAATACCAGTTAAGATTAAAGAGCTTTGATGAACATGATCATTATTTATTTAATATTTTAATTATTTATTGGCTTCTAATATGTACAATCAAATTTTAATGGCTACGTAGAATTTATATTGCAACATTCTGTTCCCATAAATGACATATAATAATTTGAATAATATTTTCACGATAAAAGAGTCGGAACAATTAAATGCTTATTAAGGAATAGGCTCTACGACAAAGGGCAACTTTGTTTATAATTGTACGGAAATAAAAAATCTATCCTTGCAAAGTAAGCAGTTAAAGACTAATTTATAGTTAAACTAACTTCCGTTTAATTTAGTTTAGTTTAGAACGTACTAAATGTATACAACAGTTTCGCGCTTAGGCCCTAATTATAGCTGCTTTTCTCAAATTACTCTCTAATTATGGAAATAGAATAGTTTCGTTACTTGAGAGGCATTAGCCATTCTACAAGCTCTAGTAGTGCTCTCAATCAGCCTTGTTAATTTAAAGTTTATTAAACTCTTAGAAATGTCTCCTGAAAGATAGGCAACTTTGTTTGTGTTGATTTTGCATTTTATTAGCCACTAGCAGTTTTAAAGCATCTTCTGATATGTATAAAGTGGTCCTGGAGTAAGCCATAATATTATGCAACCAAAATAAATATTTTTTTTTATTAAATTTAACAAAAAATGGCATATTTTACGGTTTTGATTTGATTTCTGCAACTAATCTACTTTTTGCCACTACACTTTACATAACGGTAAATGGTGATAACAAAAGAAATACCTCTACGGGTACTTGAGAAGTAGTCTTTTATGAACAAAATTGTATAGGTCCTCGAAAGGTCTACGACTCTTAACAGGGCAGTTAGCGGCCGGTTATTTCTTTTATAATTCATATTATCTTTATTAATATAAAGTGTACAATTCTTTTTCCTCGCAATTAGTTCACTAATTGATGTTCGAAGGAAATATATTTGAAGTGTACAACTCTAGTACAATATAAACTAAAATCTGTGTATTCAAAAAACAATTATGGAAAGCATTTAATTAAAATTTCCAGTTGTTCGTTCATTTTTTAAACTGAATATCTCGTTAAAAAACCCAATCTGAAATACAATTTTTGCAATTTCAATTGCTTTATTTGTTAGCCGAAGTAAAAACTGAATTTACTAATTAAAACAAAATCGATATTGGCCATTAACATCCGGAAAATAGATTTAAAATTACAATTGGTATTGAAAAAGAACAACTTACAAAGTAAGTTCTAATAACAAAATGAAAACAATTCCGATTGTTATCCACGTAAAACATAAACGTGCTGTTATAGAAATCACTGTGTACTTTATTTTCAATATAATTGTTCGGCATTCATCCTGCTGTTCATATTCCACTTCATAATAATGGTTGCATAAAGTGCATCCAGTACGTGCTGTGTGTATTTTAGAGCTTCTTATTATCGCTTCAAGAACTTAGAAGATATTCCCACTGCTACGACTTGATATTCTACGTAATCCATTTGTCATTGTATTATGGATATTAGGTTTGTTATCCTTTTCCAGGACATTTAACATAGATTTTTCGGAAATTTGTGACAAAATTGATATGGTTCTCAAAACTTAAGCCATGACAATAAGATCTGAATATAAACTTTTTTTTTAATTTGTTAACAAAGCAAAAAAAATGTATATTTTAGCATAACCAATTGTTTTTTTTTTATTTTAAAATTTTGAGTTATGATAGAATCGCAGCATAAAACTTGTTGCTAAGTTGTTCTAAGAAAAGCGAGCAAAATAAATTGCAATCAATGTTTGAATTTTATACATGCAAAGGGTGAGAGAAACTACAAAATTTGTAGCCATTTAAAAAACGAAATATTGCTATTTTTATTTGTTTATCTTTCTTTATAAATAGGTTCAATATTGATTGAACTTGTTTTGAAAGGTTTTTAAAGTACAAATGTAAGTTGATCGACCAACATTATTAAATGATCACAAACAAAATAATAAGTTGGAATTTGTAAATGTGAAGAAGCGTTTTCGTTTATATTTCAAACGAAATCGTTGTCTGAAAAATCAAACCAATTATCTTAATTAAATTTATAATCAATACATGTATTATTAATTTAACCCATAGAGCTATCAATTATATATCGTCCAAAGCATTGCGTTAGTACTCTTATATAAATCTGATTTAAACATGATTGCGATTAATAATTAATTAACATCATGTATGTAACGTGCCAATTTGACGTTGCATTTATTATACGTATTTACTTTGAAACTTATATATATAATCCTTATTTTGAGAATATGAATAAATAAGGATTTAATCATGTAATCAATAATGGTAACCTAACCAAGACGATATTTTATTTGTAAATGAAGGAATTAATTTAATATGCAGCTACTAGAAAGACATTGGACAACCCTGACAGCATATATTTAGAATATCTTGTCATATTATGTTACATTCTGCGTAAGTAATAACCAAACAAAGTTTGTACTGATAGGAGGTTATTATAATCGAATTAACATAGGCCTTGTTAATGTATATAATTATGTCACTCCCACTATGAATATTATATATAAAACATTGTTGTATTTGGTATTAGTTTTATTATTTCTGATCTTCCCTGATTATAACAATTTATCAATTTTTCCAATTATTATCTATACTCATTTCATATTATTTAAATTAAAATTGATGATGTCTTTTAACATGAACTAATGAACATTCGAAACATACGATTGCAACTAGTTAAGGCATATGAAACCTAAGCATCTAATTTCTTTATTAACATAGTAAAAGTTTTATTTTATTAATTAAATATTTTAAAATCCTCTTCAGTGACGATTTATATATTTTATTTATTAGGGCGTCAGTGTCGATTGAAAACGGCATATTTTTTTAATTGGTTACATAATTTTTATTAATTACATTATTAAAAATGTGAATTTAAAATTACAATGAAGCAATGTTAAAAGAAAATAAATAAATACGTGGAGGGACAGAGCCATAAAAATAACATAAATACATTTGAAAATGCTATTTTTAGCACACCTTTTGTGTATTTTTAATAGAATCATAAATATTATGAATTTTAAATAAAACTATTAGTTGTATATTATTGCAACAAATATATTAATTCAATTCATACCAGTAGTGTTAAGATTATTTTCGGACTATTCCTAAATGTTTCTAAATGTTATGCAATAGTAATAAAGTAAATCAACAATAAAAAATACCAGGCACTCGCAAACAATCCTCCAATTTTAGAAACAGAACGCAATCTTAAAAGTACTCTAATTAGTGAAATATTTAAATTATATTTACACATATATTTTATGTGCCTTTTTTGAAATTACAACTAAGGTTTTCATTAATTTTAATATGTAAAAAAATTGATCTTTCAAAATTAAATAAATTGTCATAAATAATAACTGTAATTATGTAAAATAAGAAGTAGTATAGTTTTCACAATTTTATATATAGTGTTATGTTTGCATAAATTATTTGATTTAACTTAAAAAATTAATACTTATTGTTAACTGGCGTGCAAATAAACATTTAACTATGAAATGATTTGCATCCATTTAGTTTCTATAAATATTATTCCATGTGAGGAAATAAACATCTTTTTTCAAATTAAAATAAATAAATGTAAGAAAGAAAAATTGGTTTATTATATTTGCTTTGGGAGACATTTTCAGTAAATTTTGTTTGAAGAGGCGGTATTGATATCTATTGTACGAAAGTGACCGTTCGGTCGCCAGTGCTTGCATAGCGTCTTTATCCAATAACCGAAGTTTTCCCTTAAAAGTATATACCATTCTACCGTAATATCGAAACGATCTAATATGTAATGAAATTTGTCGTTGAGTAACAGAGTTGACGTTTGGGTGAGCGATAGTTGTTTCTTTTTATTCCAGTGACATTGATTGAACACTATATTAAGAATTATGCCAATGGAAGGGAGCTTTTCCCTCGCGTTTTGTCGGAGATTTCCACTGACTTTCTTTTAAACTGACAGTTCTACATCGGCCCAATTAGCTCTCAGCTACCATTTTACTTATTGTCTACTCGGAGGTAATCCTTTAATGTAATTGAAAATTAAATACCTTTCTACTTAATTTCTTTAAACTCTAGCTTAACTATAAATAGATTTTCTCGCCATTAATGGACGTGGAATTATGTACAAATAATTGTAGTTTTTTCTATTACGGATATTTGTTAATAAAAAATCTCTGACGTCCTTCTAATTTTATTTAGGTTTTTTTAACAAAAAACATTTCACCAAACTCCATAGGCTATTGATTGAAGTAAATAAAATCTACAGCACCGCCGTGAAATATATAAATGATACAAACCCCGAATCAGTTGAGCTTGCCCATAAATAAATGTCGATAGACTGCAAGTAAAAAGTAAAATAAAAAACCGTTCCGGCTTTTCGTTAATCGTTCGCGATTATAGCCAATAATTCTCTAAATTGAAAGCCATTTTGTTCTTCAAACATTTACACAATTATGACTGCAGCCCTTTTCCTTGCATAACCACTAATTAATTTGAAGCGCATTACTAATCTCGTGGTAATCTATATAAATAAGGTAATATTTTGTAAACAGAACTGTGCATATTTTATAAGTATTTTCTGCAACACTTGTGAAAATACTCACGTAAAAATCCGCAATCTTACCGCAAATAAATTATGCAAATAACGTTTAATGGACCCGAATTTGTAATGCCGTGATGCATTTCGAATAATCATTTATTTACAAGCATTACAACGGTCGTCTCGACTGCCCCATACTGTCGGGGTTTAAACTGTAAGAGGAAATACTATATATGTTTGGAGCGGATAATAAATAAACTCGCCCTTTTACTTTACTAGCAATTTAACTAACTATGGATTAGTAATTTATTAATTAATTATTTATAAGGTATAACTATTGAAGGTATACCTCCTAGCTTTATCCGACGACAATTATATTTTAAATATTTGATTTAATAAGCATTTAATTTAATCATAGCAGCTAATGGAACATGCGTTATTTCAAAAAAGAAAAATAAATGGTTTTAATCCAGATGGCGAATGAAAAATCCCAGAGCCATTTCATAAGAGTAGAATTTTGAAACTTTCAACATAAATATTCATTTCCCTGTAGAACGTGTTAATTCGTTAAAACCAGGTAATATATAACACATAAGCAAAGTAATTTATAGGCCTTGCTACAAGTAACGCCCTAAAATAAGCGGGTCAAGACCACAAGCCACAAACGCAGGGTGGGCAGCTATTCGACGTAATTGTAAATATACAAGCGCCCATATTATATTTGGTTGTTTACTATGCGTATATATGTTTATAGCATGTCTGTTCTAGATTCAGTCTGCAAATCAAATTAGTGCGACTACTTTTGGAACCAATTTGAGGAGAATTGTGCGTTAAACTAGTTTACACATGGCAGATCCTCTGTGCTATAACGCTCGAATGCCGGCTGTGTGAACTAGAGATATGCGCCTTTCCGTCCTCGTCTTCGCCCAGAATAGGGGCTCCTTCAAGATCATTACATTAGATCTTGGCTTTATTAAGGAACCGAAAATAAGCCGGAGTCAATATGTGGTGATTTTATGGACCCTGCGCTTAGAAGCGCGTTTTTGCTGTATTATGAGCAACTTTATAGGGTTGATTTAGTGCGGATTTTATTAACTATAATAACCTGCCAAAGGAATCTTTATTACCAAATTTCACACTTTCGTTTTGTATTTTTTAGTTAACGTGATATAATTGGCGATAAAACTTTAAATCCTTGATGTCGTTATTTCGACGTAAGGATTTATTTATGAACAGAGAAATAATGAAAAGATTAAGCTAGAAGTAATTGACGTGGATGATCAAATTTTACTTAATAATAAGTTTCTGCAAATAGTTGACGTGCATTCTACATCTGATATAGAAATTATTGGACGGGTGTATTCTCATAAAATAATATAACATCTCTTGATCAAAAATTATCTCATAGTTCATGCATCAAAGACACATAATATGTGCTGTTGCATTGGACAATTTAAAGCCAATCCCAGAATATTGAGGTCATCAGCCACGTTGAATGAATGACTTTTGCTCTTTATGATCGTCACACTATCTATCCCCTTTTGAGTAGAAGATAGTAAAACTCAACCATTGTCCCATCTTCTGACAATGGACTTGTTTTGTGTGGTCTCCACACTATTGAAGACAAGTACGCATGTTGGAACTATGTACGGTGGAGCTAACTTCTTTCCTTTCAAACAGTTATTTTTTAATATCATTTCTTAACTCTCTAGCATCGGTCATTTTGTAATAAGTTGGCTGAAAACACTCAAGCAAATATGATTCTATTTATATACATAAGGTACTTAAAAAAAATTAAAAAAATCAGTTTCAATCCAATTAACATAAGAAAACCATCTTTAAGCAGAATAAACAGCCGTATCAATTAATAAAAATGCTGTAGTAACAATTAAAAGTACACAGTCGATAGCTGAACGAAACTAGTAAATGTGTGAAGGAATGTGGACACAAAATGGTAAAAATCCCTTGTTGAACGCGTTTTTACCATGTGAAGCCATGTGTACTTTTATAAATAAATTAAATTAAATAAATGACGCCGATAGATCGACCGTTTGACTGTTTACTCTCGAATTCTGCGCGCCAATAGATCGGCTCTATAAAAGCCAAAAGGTTTGAAAGAATTTGGCACATACTCGTTTAGTTTACAAATAAAAATGCACATAGGGTATCAGAAAAATGCCTCTACAGCTTAAGTTTTATTTAGGCTGGTCGCATAACCACAGATGTAATTCACAGTGACGTACTAGCAAAATTCGTATGAACAGTATAAGTAACTTCTTACGGATGTTTTAGTTTTTAGTATCAGAAATTTCGTTCTATTATATTCTTATCTTAAAGTTCGCTTTCTTTAGAATATTATATGAAGGTAACAGACTATGATATTCATTCTTTCATTAGATAAATATAATAAAAATTTAACATAGTATGGGAGTCAAAAGTAAATTAGGTGTATAACGTAGATTCTGCTGAATTTTATTCTTCGAGAATTTATTGTTTATTATTAATGTTTCTACTACTAAAGCCACTCTTCCATTCAAAAATTACTATACGCCAAAAGAATTTGTCATCTAAAAATGGTGGATGTTAGAAGTCTGAAAGCAATAGTTTCCGAAAGGACGTGTATAGTTCATGTATTTCCTACTTTAGTAGTTTTAAACAATTTTTTGATATTGTTATATAGCTTGGGTGTTAGATGTGCTGAGTAATTGTTATATTTTAAGATGTTTTTGTTCTTTAAAGTTTTTTAAGTTTTCGTTAACTCCAGATATGTTGGCAGCTATAACGAATCATAGTTCAAATATCTTCCTAGTCTCACGTCTTTAGTAAAACATTTTATTTTTGTGGACCGGATTTATGGAAAGATATCATTGTGATCGGATAGATTATTATAGGGAAGGCAGTACACCTTCTGTGGTTCTACAAAATTAACATATCCAATGTCTAAAAACACATTTTTTTTGTTTCAATTTTGACTGGTCAAATCCAGAACAGACAACTTGCACACTTTTTCACATATTTGATTTGAAGGCGAATGCAGTGAACCAATGAAAAATTGTTAGGTCTTATTTTGAATTCTGCTTAGTCTTCCTAGGTAGCACATTACATGTTAGGGCGCGTTTACATACAAACCGCATCATAATGAGCAATACCGTTGTTCAGATGACTGAACTTAAACCGGACATATTCCGACATGATTATACCGTATATTTTTGCGAAATTTGCTCAAGAAAGCAAGGGTTACATCCAGGAATATGTTTTAAAAATTACCATACCTTGAAAAAATATAAAGAATCAAAGTTTTCCAAAAAGATATTATTTAAAAATATACAAATAAACTTCATTAAATATAACTTACAAAATATCTATAGTTTCGTAAATTAAATCAGACCTACTGGAGGAACTTCGTGAAATTTTATTGGACCGCAAAGGGTTAAGCAGTAAGGACATTTTTATGGTACCTTGTATGCATTTTTATTTGTAAAATAAACGAGCGTGTGCCAAACTAAAAAAAATACCCTCACAAACCGTTGCCTTTATTTTACTTAATATTGTAATTGACTGACAGGCTGTACCAAAGAAGCCGATGCTGCGTTTGGTGTAAACGCGGGGTTAAAAAATACCATAGTTTCGCCTATCACTACTGGACTGTGGGTAGAAATATGAAAATATCATATATGTCGTCATGTGTCGTGTCTGTCTGAGAATTTACCTCAGTCAAATGAAATAAAAACTTCGTGAAAGGCTTATACAACACAGCCCCATGCTTGTGTCTTGGCTGAAATATCAATACAACTAAGTATTCTTTGGCGAATCATCTGTATGGAAAACATCTTTTCCATCGTTCCTTGAGACTTAGTATATCCGTAAATATCTAGCCAGTTCACTCGATATCGATAGCTAGTACGTATACTTAACACCCCGTTGCACATGCTACAAAACGTCACGCGGTTACACGCGGCGCGGTCTAAAAGACCGCACTTTATATTATCGTGTTTTTAAATAAAATTATTGTATATTTAACTTTAAAACACTATACAACAAATACACATTGGTTTTAAATAATATTTATTAATAATATTACAAATATAATAACTCAATTGCTTTCATCAATGATACTAAGATGTTACTTCGTACACCTGAATAAGAATTAGCTTCAATAATTTCATCTGAATATGATGAATTTTCAGCTTTTAAAGCCATTTGTATCATTAGACAACCCGTCGATAAAGCCATTACTAAATATGTCACAACTTATTTACAAAAGTAAAAGTCACAGCATTGTCCATTCAAGACACGAAAAGCTTCGCCGTTACACGCGCCTATGGTCTAAAAGACCGCATCAAAATTTCAAGAATGCTAAAAACACATAAACAGCTAAGAAATATACCCAGCTTACCACCCTATTACTAACAGGTAGGTTGAGGAATAGGTGGAGTCTCAAAGGCTTAAGTTAAAATGGTGACCGTAGAGATCATTTTTTCTAAAAGCGCAGTCTTTTCGACCCCGTCAGCGTGTAACAGTTGTTGTGTATGGTTAGTAATGGTTGGTTGCTAACAACTGTATTTTCCCTCCAATAGTCGTCTTTACACCTAAAATAAAGATACATTTATTCTATGGAAAAATGAGACTTAGATCTCCTATGAGCGATGAAGTAGAAAGTTCAATTATTTAATTATAATTTAATAATAATTACTTACTACTTACGTAGGACTACTGGAAAAGTGTAAAAAAAATAATTTAATGCAACAAACCATTGCCTCGGCAAGCAAGACTGTTAATGTAAATGCACGAAACTTCTGAAAAGTATCACTGCTTGGCACGAGGGGTACCATACCAGCATTCCAACACTCCAACTGTGTAGTTTAAGACATCATGTTGCACTATAACAATGAACATGATGCTGCACTTGTTGCTATTTGTGCTGGTGCAGTTAATTAAAATAAACAAAACAAACGCTGTACATAGGTAAAAAAGCCCTTGCCTTGACCTTGTAATTGATTGACAGTACGCGCCAGAGAAGCCGATACCTGGTTTGGTGTAAACGCGGGGTAAGAGGGAACTGTACGGACAAATTTAAAAATTATTTATAGATGGCGGATTAACGAGTTATTAAATTTGGTAAAACAGAAAATAACAAAAAAAGATACTGTGCTACAAACCTAACATATATAATTTCAGAACATTAAATGATGGTTTATAGGATGTCTGAATTTTCATTGTAATAAATTCTTCTTCTTCAACAGAGGTACATTAATTTCTTATAAATATTATTTTTAATATTTTTAATTACGTATTATTTGCCAAAAAAATGGAAAATTTCTAAACGACTCCAATAATTCAGACGTAAATTGTTTCGTCTAGTAACGTAAATATGCCTTGATCAAAACTAAAGTAGCGACGCGCTGCGTGTCGCTCAAATAGCTCTTTACATTCACACGCAAGTTTCTCACGATTTGTGATGCAGCGCAACGTGCTGATTTGTCGGACTAGCTTTTCACAGAGGGTTCTTCCAGCTTGACTGCATGGCGCGATCAAAAACCTGCACGTAAGACTGCTGGTGTAGGGGCCCCTAAAATGACGTTTCGTGTTGAACTTGAAGCCGCATAGCTTTTGGTTAAGCAAAACCAAACAGGCGCCCCTAAATGAGTGCCTGATGGCTTGCGCGTTGTGAACATATTTTCGTTATATTTTTGTGTTACAATAAATATATAAGTATCTTGTACATTACAATTTCTTTATAAATGTATATACATACATATATACATAGGGACGGTCGGAAATCGTTTGTTACAATGTATATATATATATATATATATAT
>JAUIMW010000780.1:0-15052 GCA_033557785.1 Enochrus cinctus
TTTCTCAATTCTTTAAAATAATTATGTAAAAAAATATTTAGTACCTCCTAGTGACAGCGTACAACTTGCCATTTTTCATTAGGTCTTCACATTTCAATTACTTCTTCACTTTAAAAACTTCCTGTTGATATTTATCTTTCACAACTACAATTGGTCATTTTGATTTTGATTTCTGTACACTCTTCAACAAAGTTTCGACAAACTTTAGTTTTCTTGCAGCATGTGCACTGCTTTAACTAGTCTATTACAATAGAAATGGGAAAATAAAACTATTAAATTGTGTCAATATATATCTTTTATATTTGTAATAATATTAATAATAAAATGATATTTCAATAATAAATGGTTATTTCTAATATAAAAAAATCACACATATAATAGCGATCTCTTTGGAAATTATTACAAAAAAGAGTTCATTTAACAAGAAAATATGGTTAGAGCAGAAATAAAAGTTTTATATGATATTAAAATATAAAAGTACGGAATATAGAAGTGATTGCATAAATACAATTTCATCAGTAATATCGAAAATTCTGTCTTACAATGCACTTTCATCTTATCAAATATAATTAACCTAAATAAATTTTAATGCAAAGTTCAATGAAATAAGTTTATATGTTGTATACTGACATATAATGTATATATTTGACATAGTACTAGTTTTAGTATAAAATTGTATTGAAGTTTTTTTTTAATATTTTATGTGCACCTATTTTGGACAATGAAAAAAGGAATATACTTGGAATTACACTTTGTGGCATTTACAACAATATACAATTTAGTGTCACACATTTTTTTTCTTAAAAAAACAAGCTTCATCGTTATGTTGTCGATTTTTACCCAATTGTACACAAGGGCCATTTAAAATCAATTTTTTTTGTATTCATCAAAAATTTTAACATTAGCCAATATATGAAATATTCAAAATGATTATGTTTTTTTACGTAAAGCCTCAATAATTAAGACATTTTAACAAACTAGTTTGTAAAGAATATTATCAGTTGTTTAAATAAAGAGTTATACAAGCCTAATAATAAATAAAGCCACATTTTACTTTTTTATTTTTCAATAGCATTCATAGAATGCAAGATAATCACGTACTCAGTACGCTTTTGTAAGACAACTTTATTTATGAACATGTGACATTAAATTGCTTTCTTTTAAATACTAGAACTATTTGCCATCGTGTTATACATCAGGAAATATTTGTGTTTGGCTAAATTATTTAGTATTTTCTATATTTATGGTGTTACATAAATTTGGCCAAAAACAAGTATTTTAATACATGCTCATCTATAAAATTTTTATAATAGCGTAATATTAAATCAAAAATTTCTTACAAACTTTATAATAAGAAACAGATTTTTCGCAACAAATTTGAAACAAATCAGCATGAACTGATCTAAGAAATTTATCAATTATTGTAAATTTTCATGTTTAATTGAATAAAAAAAAAGCACCAAGAGATAATCGATAAATTTGAGAGACATACATGCTTTTGAAAATAAATCAGATTTAATACCTTGCTTCTTACAAACTCCTAAGTCCAACATCATTTAAAAAGATTGATACTAACTCACGTATTTGTTAAGAAACTATACAAGTTTTCAATTTTTTTTTGTAACATAATAAAAACATCTCAATTTAATGAGCATTTATTTTTCACTTCACTAAGTGTTCTGGTTAGTTGGCACCACATATTATTTTTTTTTATTTGATAATAGTCAAATAATGATTTCCAAGTTGCTTCAAAAGGCCGACTGTTCACATTATTTGATTATTATGAAATTTAATTATCTAAAAGTCTCTAAATCTTTCGACATAAGAAAAAAAAGGAAAAACTGAGTATCACCTAACAAAACAATAATAATCAGTGTCTTAAATTGTCTCTGAGGAGACTCTAATAATTTTCATGATGTCCTTATGTACGTAGAAATGTCAATGTTCTATTAAACAAAACAGATTTAAAGAAAACACAAAATCTGTATATAATCATTGACGCATGGTACGAAGGACAAAACAGTTGCTCAAACAAAGGAAAAAAAAACAGGAAAAAATAAGAAAAAAGACATTAAATTTAGATAAATCGGAGAATAAATATATTTATTAAAAAAACCATATACATAAATTTTAAGATTCAGATTATATATAATTTATTATATACTTATATAAACATATTGCATAAAAATGTATTGTCTTCTTAAATATAAAAAAACTGACTTATGGTTCATATAGAACACTGACATCTCAAATAGATTTGAATGAGGTACTTGTACTATTTTTACGGTTTAAATGTGCTATCGTATAAAAAGGAAGTTAAACATCTCCTAACCCAAATATTTTTAATAACACATATTGCTCTTTGCAGGGTGGTACCGAGAACGTACACCGTAGCACTCATTAAAAAACTCCTGATTGCCGTATAAAAAAAACCAGCAAATCGGATCACAATAACATTTTTCACTATTTTAAAACTTAAGATGAAATCCAGCACTTGGTTCACTCTCACGACCTGCCGTCGTGCTCAGCCATACTAATTAACTCGGTCACTACCAATTTGCCATTCCCGGTTTGTTAAGAGTCATAAAGTATATCTGGCACGACGAACCGCTTTTGGCGCTGGAGAAAAAGACTTTATCATTGCGTTCGCACAAAAACTTCAGACGTTGGGCTTTCTTATGCATGAACACTCCGTCTAAGTGACCTGACTCTACCGACCTGATTTCTATAGCCTTGTTGCCCCAGCCCATTATCTGACCTGTTCCAATGTAAGCTACAGATGTTGGCATTTCTCCCCACTGAAAAAAAATTTTAGAAATAAATAAAAAACTTAGCTTCCCAGCGTTTTTAAAGCGTGCTTGTTTCAAGATATATTGTTCTTATTCAGCAAGACTATGAATAATCACTCTTTTAATTAGCCTGCATATTTCGCCTCACATAAAAAGATTCAGCTAGCTGATTTCAGTATTATCAAAAGAAGAGCAATCAAGACAATACGATTGAGCAAAACAGAGCAATTACACTGTCGACATTGGAATTTTTAAGGTATGGAATGTTATTACCGTAACTATATGTTTTAGATGAACTCCCCCCTGGGTCCAACAATGTAGGATGATTGGTGAATTTGATGAGCAAGTTGATTGGGTAAACAGACATGTAAAATAGTATCATATATCTTAGTACATACACATTTTTAATAAAATATATCAGCTGTATTTCAAAACTCAAACGGTTTTATTTATATTATATTAAAATTTACAATAATAATCAAGATTAGTTTTGAAATCAAGCTGAATCACAAAAAATTTCATGTTAATTTATGATTAATTGAACGCTTACAACTGTTCAAAGATATTAATATAATCAATTAAATACATTAATAACTATATCAAGACAACGGAACCGTTACTTTGATGATAATTGTAATGAAACCACTAATTTAATAACAAAAATTTTTCTTTTGAATCGGTTACGAGAGGACCCAACAACTTCGCTTTACTTACTCAAAACCTACAGCCCCTCGCAGCTCTTCATTTCGTATGAAGGTTCCTCTTCCTTGGGAGAGTAGTTCTACGTAGTTAAAATTCAAAAAAGCAAACTGAAACAGCCTGAGCTGTTCATTTAAGTGTCATAAAATTGATAGTGGACCTTGGAGATAATTTGTTCTGTTTCGGATTCGCTCTTGTTACAAAAAGAAAAGGCAAACAAGGTGATAATGGATAAAAAATCTATAGTTATTAAGCAAATTTAGTGGAATTAGAAGATGCTACTGTACTAAATATGCAGAATTTCCTGCACCATTCCCCACACAGTGAATCGCACTAGATGATTTTTTAATTACAACTAAACTTATTTCGTATTGCTTCGAGAAAAATTAATAATAAAACATTTGTGTAGTACTTCAAAGAAATTATGGTAAAAATTTAATTTAGGTACCAAAGAACAAAAATTACAACATACCTGCAACAACATAGTTTTTGATAACCTTCCATATGTGTTGACATACACTCCTTCATTATCATAACAAAGTAAAAGTTGCATTCCATTGCTATTTGGTAACGTTACTATACAGTGAGGAGAAATAGCATTCTGTGTCTGCAAATTACAAAGATTTTAGAAGGCATTAAATTTAATTAAAAAAATGTATCTTACATGTTTAGGAAGGTAAATATCGTAAACACTGGCAGAGTCAAGGTCGACTGCGTGGAACCCATCAGCACTTCCATATATTACTTTGAGCCTAGTGCCTTCTTCTACAGTTAAATCCACCAGGAGCGGGCGATGTGTGAGCTCGGCAAATGATTTAAACGCCATGAACTTGTGGTAAGGTTTAGGAGCCCACGCATAAATTTCTATACTATCTTTTAAAGCTATCACAAGAAATTTAATTCTTTCGTATTTCACAATTTTGAAGTGTACAGCACCTTGGAGATCACCTACGTTTATCCATCCATTTCTTCTTTCAACTTGCTGCACATACAAAAATTTATATTAAGTAAAAATTGTACCAACAAAAACAAAAAAAAACTTACATCAACTACTCCATCTGTTCTAAGAATTTTACTCTTGAGCCAACTTAAATAATAAACTCTAACTCTATTTTTCTTTCCAGATATGGTAACTAGAATATTCTGACCTTCAAGCACCTCCATTTGTTGGAATCGCCTCCTAGATATGAGTTGATATACTTTTCCTTGTCCACTTCGGTCCAACAACATTAAACCGTGTTCAGTGCCAATTAGCAAATTAACACCTGAAAATAAATACTAATCAGCTTATGCAGTTAAAAAAAAGATTAGAAACTGACCCCATAAGGCAGCGCAAAGAATCTCACTATTAAATCTCTTCTTGTACTTCCTAATTTCAGGAGTGTCAGAAGAAGCATCATGCGAAGTGGGAGTAACATTCACATTAACATGCGACTCTCTTCTCGATTGGCCAGCTCCAAATCCAAAAGTCAAAAACGACCTTTGCTTCTGTTGCAAAGCAAGAGCGTGAGCATTAAATATGGAACTTTTACTTGGACTAGGGGTTATTGGATTTGGTTGTTGCTGAGACATTGCCTGACGGTACTGGAAAAGAAACATGGGAAATTTTTAGTTAGAGATTTAATTATTTCGAGAGTAACATAGAAAATTCAAAGCAATATGTACCTGTTAATAGTAATTTATTAGTATTTATAGAAAAAGTTTAGTGTTACATTTAATGACGCTACACATTTATTTTACAATAAATAAATACAGCCTTATCCTTTAGTTTGCGTTAAGAAAAAAAACAAGCTTTTTTTTAGTTAAGAACTTACATTTACAGTGTGTAAAATACTGCTATGTATGTGATATTTGCAATAGATTATCATTACCAACCATTTTCAGATGCATTCATCGCACTTGGCCAAATTTAACATTAAATGTTTTATAAACTGATGCTATAAATAAAGAAATGAGTTTGGGCAAATGGCCAAATACTGATAGTAAATAAACACGCTACTGTTTTCTGAATAGTAATGATTCGTTTATTTTTTTTTAAATCCTAGTTGATATAGAAATAATATAGTTCTTTATTCAGAAATAACTTTATAAAGGTAAGTTTAAAATATAAATTTTTCTTAGGACTAAAAGCCCTCCAGTTTGAAGATTTAAATATTAAGGAATTCACCTCTAAACTGTTATAATGACACATCAACTTTTTTTTTTAACATTATAAGAAAATTTGTTTTCAATTAAATAACTCAAATTGGCACATTAGCAGATTAGTTTAAAAGCAAATTCCCTTTTATAATTACTTTATGATGGCATTCGGTATCTAAATCTAACTAAACAAGACATTATAGCAAGTCTATTATAAATAATACACTTAATTTGGTTTACCAAGAAATTATCAAGAAAGAATTAAGTGTACAATTTATCAATACTATATTTAAAATTGAATATTGTTCTACCAAAATTCAAATACATTTCATATTTAAAACACTAAACTATATCAATCAATAATATTGTTAGAATGCCTAAAGACCGTGTTAGTAAAAAACAGAACAAATGCAAATAGCAAAATGTTTATAAAGAAAAAAAAACAAAAATTAGTAAGTCTTTCCCATTAGTTTCTCTACATGTTTTATTAGATATTTCAACACAATAAAAACAACTAAATTTACAAAATAATTAATATTAATAATACATTATGTTAATGCATAACTTTATTGTATAAATATAACAAATTGATTAAATTAAAATAAAAAAGAAAGTGTCCTCCACAATCTAACGAGAAGTGAACAACAAATTAAAAATAAAAAAATCAATATAAATACATTAATATGCATTGCATTCCTGAAGCCTGAGAAGATTTGAGATGTTTACAAAAAATAAAGTACATTTACATTTATAAATATTTTTATAAGTTATACTTACAGGTAACATTTTCGTACGGTGTTTTGTTACTCTACCGTCGACACTGATTCACTCAGTTAGAGGCAAAAACCAAAGAGAAAGACACAAAAACATTAGTGACAAACACACTTTATACAGTAAGATAAAACGAATGGTGAAACATTTTTTTTTTAATGAATGATGCGGATCAATTTTCCACAATTAACTCTGAAAAGCTGGAAATGCTTCGAATAAACTGTTCTTGATGAGTTTCATTTCATAATTGATAAAGCTCACCTCATGGGATGCTTATATTGATTTTCTTCGTGTTGTGTTTAATTATACCTAATCTACATGTTCAACGGCATTTGCATGTGTGATGTTTTTGTAAGGATCTTCGTAATTATTAGTTGATTAAATTAAATAACACAAGATCAATCTTCACATCTAGATATCATAAATTTATACATTTTAGATTTAAAAATACTTACAAACTTTCGAGTCTAAACTTTTAAAATATTGTGAAGAATTTTGTGTTGTAAAAATTGGGGGGAGTGACCAGTAGTTGTACTAAAAATGAAAGTACTATCATTCCTGGTAAACAAGAGATTATAAGTAAAACTATACCAGGACTTCAGATTTTGCAGGCTTACGCTCCAACGATTTCTTACAATGATGTTGCTCAAGGAGAAGACGGGATAACTGCTGATGTACTGAATATTGGAGGAAATGCAATTTTTCGATTCTGGCAAAGCTGTATACATTTTGCTTAAGAAATAGAGTTACCAATATCCTGGTACAGCACCACCATTATATTGATTCAGAAAAAGGCAACATAAAGTTTAATCTCTATTGCATGAAAAGTGCTTTCAAAAATCATCACAAATCGAACTTTTTAATTTGAACCATTTCAACCTAAGGAACAGGAAGGATTCTGAAAATGTACCATAGATCACATTAACACCTGTACCAACAAACGAGTGGAATAACTGCTTCCAGAATTAGTTCGAGTAAATACATAAGTGCATTAATCGTCACGGAGGGTACTTTGAAAAAAAAAAGTTTTTAAAATCTGTTTGATGTCTTCTTCCATCTCTATATGCAAGACTTTAAAGGCAACCTATTCAACAGAGGAGCCAAAAAATTGATTGAAATAAAAAAAAATATATTGAACTTGATAAGTCACATAAATCCATTAACTTTTGTGAAAAAGTTTTATAAAATCACACTTCTTTGTGTGTACTTTACTGCAATATTTACATAATATTTTGTTAGTTTTTTTTGTAATTAATATTTTATTTATTTGAATTTTAGTTCTTGACAGTGCAGCCCGTGAATTTTAATTAAGGGATACATACGCATTTACGCATGCAGCTTGAAATAAAGTACAGTCAAGTGTTTAAATTAAATAAATAATTAATTTTCTGTTATCTGTAGTGGATATTTTATTTAATGCACATTCAGGATTATAAATTAACTTTTATATTTTTAATATTCCTTATGTACAACAGCCAAATTCTACAAAAAATCAAAAGAAAAGTTTATTTGAAGCATATCATCAGCAACTGATTTGAATTAATCTCTCTTTAAAAAAAAAAAATTAAAACAAAAAGTTTTGTGTTGTCTAAAATTTTATAGTATTTCACCAACAATGAAGTGATTTTTTTTTAAGTATTTCACCAATAATTAAGTGAAAGAAGACTCCCTTGAAATGGAAATTTTGAAAAATAACGATATTCAGGTGAGCAACAAGTAAAATAAAAATTTAATTTTAATCGATCAGAGCTTCTTAAAAAAATCATGGATGACACTAAGTTGTAAACGGAAGCAAACAACAAAAATATAAAATACTTTCTATAACAACGCTATTCTATTCTGTCAATTTAATAAAAAATTTATTTTACTTGCCTTGCCTAATGACAACAAAACAAAGTAAACACGGAACCTAAAATTTTATATTCAACTTCCATGTTTATTTTGTAACTCTACGAATAAAGCATTTACAAGTAAACATATATGTGTGTGTTCAGTATTTATTAATATCAAGGCATAGAAAAACACACATATACATCCATACACAAAAAAATCTAATATGGTAAAAGCTTGTGCACAAAACACGTAGCAAAAAAAAATGAAAAAAAATCAATGTAATTCACAACATTGACTAAGTTAAACTGGGTAATGTAATTAAAAATTACTACAGGCTCGAACGATAAAAAATAATAACAAAAAAAAAAAGAAAAATGGTACGTACCTCTTCACTTTGCGATTTGTCTCTAGCAGAAGGAGTTCCCGGACTACCCCCGGCTTGAGTAAGAAGGTCTGGCAAAACACTGCTTTGACGGGAATGATCACTGCCTCTGCCATTCTACAAAAATTCATATTTAATAAGAGTTTGCTAAACAGCAAAAAAAAATAGATAATGGTTAAAGTGACGAGTGTTACAAGTTAGAACACTAAGATGAGATGAAACTTATTTTTTACGAGTCAAATCAAACTAAAACAAAAAAAAATTGCATTACGTTTTGATGGAAAACTGAGGGTATAAACCATGCATTTGCTAAAATTAAAAGGCGTTTCCATTTTTGTAATAATTTTATTCAACTGTTTAAAAATGAACATAAAAATGGTAACGCTTTTGAAAAAAACAAAAAAAGGCAACACAAGAAAACAATCACTAAAAGAACTAATAAAATAAAAAGTAAATATCTGAAAAAAGTTACACAATTTGAAGAGCACCAGTCGCAGCCAGTCATATATAAAAACATGTCTTCATGCTTCTGATTTAACTCTGTCTTGACATGCCAATTGTTGCACATTCCTCTGACAATTTTGTTTATTACTTTAAGTATTAATTTCTAGTAGGAGACGATCCATTTTGCTGACTTGTCGAAAAAAACCAGATTACTTATGTTAGAAACAATGTTAAGGTTAGTTTAAAAGCAGATGAACACTAACATTTTTCATGTAATGGAAATCCATGATTATTTACACAGAAAGTGTTGTTACACAAAGCAACGAGCTTATTTGTTAACATTTATTGTTGTTAATGAAAGTTTAAAGTAAAGCATGCTTTTCTGTTATATAGAAAATATATACAAAAAATCTTTTGTTGATAACTTTTAATTTTGTAATTCGTTATAACTAGAATTTTTCTTTTTATATAAATAATATAATTATTACATCTACTGTGTTAAACAAGAGGTGACTTTATTTCACTTATGCAGTGCTTATTTGTGACTAAGAGTAAAAATTAAAAGACCAAATCACCAATAATTTAAGGGCTTTAAGCATTTTTCATTAATTTAAACAATTAATAACGCAATTATTTTTAGGATATTATTAATTAACGATTTAAATGATAATTTGGGTTGTTTCAAGGGCTAATTAAAAAAGTATTTTCCTTCACCAAAAATACATTTGTGAAAAATGCAGCCCACATTTTATTCAAAAATAATAATAGTTCTAGTGCTTAAAGTTTCTATTCAAAATATTAGTAGAACTACAGGTTCAAAAGCATCACACAAAAATATCCCAGAAAATTATGTCAAGAAACAAACCCAAATATCAAAGAACCAAATTACCTGTTGCTGATAAAGGTACTCTTCACCGTCAAAGGAGTTAGTAATCGTGGATATAGAAACATTATCTAAAATTCTAGAACTTCTCCTCCTCATATTTTCAGCTTCTCGAGCAAACTGAGTTTCCACTTCACGCCGCCTTGCCTCCAAATTTTCCCTCAACCCTTTACGAGCTTCCGAATATCTCAAAACAATAGCGCTCTCTGTCTTTTCACGTCTTGGTTTCACAATGCTACCATCTTCTTGCAAGATGATGCTGTGACGGACCGGATTCTCGTTAGAATCGTTTTTATTCAAAATGCCATAATTTCTAGTAAAATCGCTATTACCATTGTTAGGCGAATCTGTTCGTTTTATAAAATCTGTTAGCACAGGCTCTCCCTTTTTACTACCGATAGCAGCATCTGAACCCCTTCTGTTATTAAATATTCCGCTTGAACGAAGAGGGTTCACATTACGGTCAACTATAATAGCCGAATGTCTGCTGCTTAGAGGGAAGAAATCAGAATTTTCACGTCGGAAGCCCCTAAAGAAAGGATTGCTTATTTTCGAATCACTTTCCATCCTGCGATGTTGGGCAGTTTGCGATGATTTCGAGTCTTTATCAGATTGCTTGGTTTTGTTGGATGAACTACTGCTGGTAGAGGATTCTTCTTTCTGTTTTTGGGGGGTGGAATTCTGAAATTTCGAGGGAAAAAACCGGGCAAAATCCCAGTCTCTTAAGAGTGTAGCTTCGTCGACTTCTTCGTCTTTGTTAGTAGTACCTTGACTGGCTGCTGACTGCCGGTTATGTTAAAATTAATAGAACAACATAGGTTAAACATAAACAAAAAAAAAAAAAATAGACAGTGACACTAAAAGTCAACTTGTACAAAAAAATGTAAGGTTTAAAATTTTTTTTTCTTTTTAATTGAAATAAATAATTGAGTGATACTTTTTATATAAAAATTCTTACGTTGCACTTAAGTGAAAATAGTTATTCTTACCCTTCTCAAAACTAATGTTTTATCTCCTTGACTTTCATCGTCGTCTGGAGTTGGTGGTAAGGGCCTGTTGGGGGCGCCTCCAGATCCTGTAGCACCAGGACTGGAGCCACTAGAGGCCCCTTCGGCTACTGCACCTAAGCCAGGCCTGTAAGAAAATTCGGGACTAACAAAACCAAATAAAAACAAGTCATGCAGGAGTTAAATATAAAAAAATTAAATGAAAAAAATTTAACAAAAACAATAATTGCATTAATTATATAGAAATACACAAATTTCCATGCATAATGTGGGGAAGGAAGAGAAGGATAAAATGAATTTATTAATAAATATGTTCAGTTAGTATATGCAATGACTGGCTCCAATACATTCTCTCTGAACGACAGCAAAGTAAAAATTGAGAATGTATTGGAACAAAATAGAAATTTAGAAAGTGAAAAACGTACAGTGGTTTAGGTGGGTCACTAGCGAGTAATGTGCCATCATTTCTAACTCTTCCGTTGTCTTCGGGTTCAGAATCCGACTCACTATCCACAAGAGAATCCAAAATATTGCTAGCCTGAGATTGGTGGTTACTTGAAGAATGATTGCTTGCTGACGAAGGCGTTCCTACGTTGTTATTGGCCGCTGATTGCGCTTGTTTACTGTTGCGGTTATTTCTTGGAGGTGCTTCTGGCTGCACAGCCAGTTCGTTAAGATGTGCCGCAAGTGCATCCAATTCCTGCAATGAGAGTATCCTTTACAAGAAGAAATCACTGTTTTTTAAACTATTTTATTTTTAATTTAAATTTAACTTGAAATTTGGAGCTAAAACAATTAAAAAAAAAAGTTTTATGGAAGAAAAAAAATCGTATAAAAAAAGAATTTCTTAACATCTAAAATACTCACCTCGGGATTTCTGGGCGGCAACTATTTTGTAAAATAATTTTGATTTGTGGTTGTGGTGGAATTAGCATTTTAACATGGTGAAAATGTGGTTGGTAATGAAGAGGGGACATCAACATGAAATAAACAAAAAAACAGGACTAAATTAGATATAAAGCAGAGTGCCAATTAGCTGTCTATTAAGAATATTACTAGTAAGCTTCGTCTACATGGTACACAGAACATTTAATAATTGAGACACAAAATATCTGTCAAAAAAATTAATTGTAACAATTATACTCATATTAATATTAGATAGTTCAAGTAATGAACATATTACCTTCTGAAATTTCATTGTTATAAAATATGTATGTCTCATTTCTACATAACATAAAATGAACGTACCATAGGTTTAAATATATGTTGAGATTGAGAATTTCTTTGAGGTTGTTGAGATCTGGGAGTAGCATTCTCGGGAGGTGGTGGCAGTGGTCTGTAAAGAAAATATTGATTAATAACTTTCAATATTCATAATTAAAAAATAATAAATTACCGTCTAGGAGCTGGGGGAGGATCAGGAACAACTATAACTCTCTGAGGTATTGGTGGTCTGGCAGGTGGACCTGGTTCTGGTATTTCTTCTTTCTCTTTATTTCTGCCACCCCTAAAAACTTTCTTTTTGTACATGTTTCATCTAAAGAATACAAAAATCCTACCTTGGTGGTGGCTCAACTGGGCCAGATGTACGTCCTTCTTGAATTTGTTGAAAGTTCCTACGCAAAGTATCCCCTCCAGGGGCTTGCACTATACTACTAGGCTCTCCTGCAATAGCAGGCTCTTCCTCTTCGTTTTCAGAACCCGAATATCTGCAAAACCCGAAAAATTATAACAAGTGTAAATCACAAAAAAAAAAATATTGACCTATAATCTTCGCGTTCCTTTTCCTGTTTCCTCTTCTTGCACCTGTCAATATGATCTTTAAGTTGTATCCTAACCTGCCGTTCCGTAGGTTGGTCTTTAATAAATGGATGTTTTAGTAGCTGTTCTGTGTATGGACGTTCATGATAATCTTTAACTAATACTGTCTCAATAAATCCGTGAAACTTCTTGTTCCACTTTTTACTTTTTAATCTGGGCGGTGGATTTCTTGGAATGAGGAAGAGGGCTCTCATCGGATGAAGTTCGCAAAGCGGCGGCTGAGATTCAGCCATTTCCAAGGCAGTGATACCAAGTGACCACAAGTCACTTCGATTGTCGTACGTAGCATCTGGATTCTCGTCACAAGCGATGACTTCAGGAGCCATCCAATATGGTGTTCCTATAAAAGTGTTTCTTCTGCCTATTGTTCGGTCAAGTTGAGCAGATACTCCAAAATCCACAAGTTTAACTTCTGCGTTATCAGTGAGAAGCACGTTTTGTCCCTTAATATCTCTGTGAATGACTTTATTGGAATGTAAATATGATAATCCTCTCAGTATTTCTCGAGATATGTACGCAATCCATTCCTCTTTTAAAGACTGGCCTTTCGTAGACTTAACTAAATCAGTTACTGAGCCAGCCCCGCAGTATTCCATGACCAACCAGAGTTGGTCATCTTTTCCCGGAGGAGATTTCTTGATAAAAGCACCATAGTACGTGGCAATGTTTCTGTGATTGGAATATTTCTTTAGCACGTTTATTTCTAGTTTAATTTCTTCTTCTTCATCTTCAGTTACGTCCATAACTTTTATGGCGGCCAATTGACCTGTTTTTGTGTGCCTTCCCTGTAATCATACAAAAATTAAATAAACGAAAGCAAATAAATTTCAAGGAAAATTTGTTTATATTATAATACACATGTTTCTGGTTTGTTTGCATGTTAATTTTATCCTATTTTTATGTCAAGTAACAGTAAACGTTTGGCAGGTAAGTCTGTTCAAAGTGATTTGCATGTATAATCTAAAATTAGTAATCAATGGCCTGATTTATAATAAAAGAGTTGAAATTGTTTTCTATACCAACATAAATTGTTGGTGATTTTGATGAATTTGATAAGGAATATAAAGTGACATGCAGCATGGAAATGGAAACAATGCACTCTACCTATTTAAAAGTATAATTTAAGATTTATGGGTACAGTCAAATATTTAACATTCTGTACATGACTAAGTGAAATAAAATATTTTTTTGGTATTTAAGAGACTATTTTAATAGGTCGGAGTTTAATTAGGTATTTTTAGCTTAAACGGCTGAAATTAAGCTTTTGCTTTTAAAAATACTTTTTTGATCCAAAAGTATTTGAAGAATGTCTAGGAATGCTTTGTTATTGCCTCATAAAAATATACCAAAGAAAAATAAATTTCTTTTGTGAAGAAGGGCAATTTTCAAAATTTGGGTGTTATTACTTAGATTTTACTTAATTAAACAGATCTGTTTACACTTAAGTGCATGAACACAAATGCACATATTAAAAACGTATGTTATTTGATAACGCAAAAATAGAAGCAAATAGAAACAAACGCATACGGAAATACGTTATACGAGTTCTCATAAGTTTGTATCAGGTTGTTTTTAGTTTCATAACTTTTACTGAATAAGCAGTAACATTAGTATTTTTAAAAGGCTCCACGTTCTAACACAAAAAAAATTAGAAAAATATGCCGATGAAGACAGTGCGGATGAAATTTTTAGTGATAGTGACAATAGCGATAGAGACCCAGACTATGACTTTAGATTCAATGCAATGTTGTTAATTGTTCTATACTTGATTCATGTAGTGAAGATGAAAATTATGAAGATAATCATTACGATAATGAAAGCCTAGAAGAGTGGAAATAATGACATTCCTTTTATTGTAACCCATCCGAATGAGAAGATATTTCCATTGGATATTTTTTTCAAGTATAATGAATGGTAATGTTATTCAATTAATGGTAAATGAAACAAACTGTCAGTTAATCAATTGCAGACTGTTACATTACAAATGCATCATATATGATGCCTGGGCATCCTAGGACAACATCCCATTTGATTATTTCTAACCAAAATGGATAATTGTTGTCCACTTCTTCCCGTTGGTAATGTTTATAAAACAAGTAAAAACAAATTGTCTTTTAATTATAATAAAATTATGTTTCAGCGCGTTTGTGTTTAGGGATTTGCATTAAGCATAAAAATACCGAAAATTCCATTGTATTAAGGTAGTCTTTCTCAAAGTGGGCTATAACACCCTCTTGTGGGTGTTGGGAGACCTAGATGGGGGCATTAAGGGGCAAATATAATT
>JAUIMW010000781.1:0-15041 GCA_033557785.1 Enochrus cinctus
AACAGGTCCAAATACTTGTCCCAGTCTCGTTGGTTGGTGGAGACCTTCTTCGCCAAGTGCTTAGTGATAGTCCTGTTAATCCTCTTGACCATGCCATTAGATTGGGATGTAAAGGCGTTGTCCTCGTTTTGTTTATGCCCAGGCGGTCGCAAAGGTTCTTCATCAGCATAGACTCAAAGTCCCTCCCCTGGTCGGAATAAAGCTCCATTGGTACTCCATATCGGCAAATCCAGTTTTTGATAAGAGCATCGGCAACTGTCGTGGCTTCTTGATTCGGAAGAGCGAATGCTTTTGGTCATTTGGTGTAATAGTAATGTATTTGTTGCCTTGATCGCTCTCTGGAAACGGCCCTGCTATATCCATAGCGATTCGCTCGAAGGGACTTCCCACATTGTAGTTCCTCATGGGGGCTCTTGGAATTCTCGCATTTTCTGCACCAGCTAGTGACGTCGTCCTTCCAGTGCACCCCAATGGTAGCGTTCCCTAAACTTGTCCAAGATCGTCTTAACATCTAGATGACCTCCAGTAATCCCGTCATGAACCTTCCTCATGACCTCACTCCGCCTACTCTTGGGAACCACCAACTGTTTGGTCACGTTACTTCCGTCCTGGCTCTCGAGGTTCCTCTTCAAAAGCCCATCTTCTACAACCAGGTCGTCCCATTGCGCTTAATAGTTCTTCACACTTCTGGGCATATCAGATATTTCAACCCATTCGGGTCGCCTCCCATCAAGTTTCCATTCGTAAATGGATCCAATCTCTCGATCATTCCTCTGGTCTTCGCCAAAACCTTCCATATCCACTACGATCGGTCTCAGTTCCACTTGTGCCAGCTGCAAGACTTATTTCTCCTTGACCCTTTTGCAATGCTTACAGTCATCAGGACATGGTCTTCTCGAAAGAGCATCAGCATTCCGATGAGCGGCTCCACGACGATGTTCAGCCTTGAAATCGTACTCTTGCAAGCGCTCTATCCAGCGAGACACTTGACCCTCAGGCTTCTTGAAATTCATCAACCATGTCGGAGCTGCATGGTCGGTACGAAGGAGGAACGGCCTTCCATAGACGTATTTGTGGAAGTGCTCTACTGTCTTAACTTCTCTCTGACAAACTTGGAAAATGTAACTACTTTTCAACACTCGATTTGGCTAGCGGATTTCATCAAATTCAAGTTCACGTCAAGTACGTCATTTCGAATTTCTCAGAATGTCATTTGGTTTAAAAAATGCTCCGGCCACTTTTCAGCGCATGATAAATCATGTTTTACGCGATTTAATTAACAAATCTTGTTAATTTTTTCGACTAACTTAGAAGAACACATGTTAATTTTAGACAAAATTTTGAAAACACTAGTGGACAAAGAACTTAAAATTTAACTTGACAAATGCGAATTTTTACGTAAAGAAGTTTTATTTCTTGGACACAAAATCACAACTAGTATAGAACCCAATCCTCATAAAACCAAGTCTATCCTTAAATTTCCTCTTCCCAAGACAGTTAAAGAAATTAAATCATTTTTAGGACTCATAGGTTATTATCGTAAATTGATTCATAGCTTTGCTAAAATTTCAAAACCATTGCTTAAAGAAAGGTAATAAAATTGAACATACTCCAGAGTTTATCCAAGCTTAAACAACTTATTTCTAATAAACCTATTTTGCAATTTCCAGATTCCACTAAAGAATGTATTATTACAACAGACGTTTCAAATTTTGCTATAGGCGCAGTTCTTAGTCAAAAACACGATGAAAAATCCATAGATCTTCCTAAGTTTCGCTACACGAACACTTAATCAGTTAGAATGTAACTATTCAACGATCGAAAAAAAATTATTAGCCATAGTATGGGCATGTAAGACATTTAGACCTTATATTTGCGGAACAAAATTTATTTTAAGAACAGACCATAAACCTTTGCAGTGGTTATTTAGTTTGAAAGACCCTCAATCTAAACTTGTATGTTGGCGATTGAAACTAGAAGAATTTAATTATAAGATAATGTTAAAGGTAAAACTAATTATGTAGCTGACGCACTTAGTAGAATAGAAATAGACAAAGTTAACATGAATAGCAACAATTCAGATATTTCAAATGTAGCAACTAATAATTCAGACGATAGAGAAACCATAAATAACGAAGCAAAAGCACTATTCATTCCACTAAATAAACTACTTTAGAACTTCCAATTTCTGATAAACCTGTAAATCACTATCAAAAAGTTTTCGGTAAAGAAATTATTCATTGTAAAATTAATCAGCACGATGATCTCGAAATACAATTTATGAAATTAGTCAAAGAATTTGTAAAACCTCAACATTTTTATGCTTTATATTTTATAGACTTAGAACTAGAAAAATTATTTGTTAAATTTGCACAAAATAATAACACGGCTAACATGAAATTTGTTATTTGCAGAGAAAAGAAAATTAATGTAACCAATCCTTTACAGCAAACAGATTTAAAAATGAAAAACGAAATCCTATAAATAGAGACCCTATCCTGCACAACCCTCACGGACAATATCCTTTTGAGCATATTTATCTTGATACTATTACATTAGAAAATAAAATATTTCTTACCATCCTAGATTCTTTTTCTCGGTTTGGTTAAGCAATTCCGATTTTGACAGAAAATCCTCTCGAAATTAAAAATAGTCTTCTAAATTATTTCTGTCCTCAATCTTCCCTCCACTATTACTAGCGAATAATGGAACGGAATTGAAAAATGACTTATTGTATGACTTTATTAACGAATTACAGATTAATTGGCACTTTAATATCCTTAACAGGGCGCAAGCTAGAGCTTAAGTAGAACGTTTTCATTCTAGTTTGCTTGATAATATTCGAACTTTAAGAAACCTTTTGGACCTATTAACGAAATCGTTTCCATCAGTATCATTTATTATAATAATTCTATTCATTCTTCTACCAAACATAAATCTTTTACTGCTATTTACGGTTATGAGAGCGATACTCTCAACAAAATTCCTGAACTTAAAGATTTAGTTATTCAAGACAGAATTAAAGAAAGTCGTATTCAAGTAGTACAAAATATTTTATTAAGACCTAGCGATGAAGATAAAATAACTTACGTTAAACAAAAAATAAATAAAAAGACGAAACCGCAATTTCAACCTTTAGATATAACGCGACAACACAAAAAATTAATTTATTCAGATAACCAAAAATTCCATGAGCAATAGCTTAAAGTAAGAAAGAAATTTGTTATAGATCATGTTACTGAATATCCTGATCCTTATGACGACCCACAACCTGATCCTTCCACAGCTCCAGACTTAACCAATTCAAAATCCTCTTTTACCTGTTAATTTTGGTAACGCATGTATTAACCTAGATAACACTCATTACTTTTATTATGTCAATGTAACTCTAGTAGAAAATCAATTAATTCTCTTTCAAACATTACTTAAAGATTTTTTTAAAAAGAGTAATAATAACGTAACTTCACCTATAATTAATGGAAAATTCAAACACATGTCTCATTTATCACAAAATTTGTTAGCTTTGCTCTCTTAAAGACATAAACCTTTCTTATTTAATTTTATTGGCGAAGCTTCTAATTGGTTAATTGGCACTTTAGATGATAATGACAGACAATAAATTTTAGTTCAAATTCAACAAATGGTACAAATGAAAAAAATATTCAAAGTTCTTTCATTAAAAATAAATTTTTACTCGAAAATGTCACTAGATTACGATAGGAAAATTAATAATATAATTAGAAATCAAGAAATTCAAAGCGTTGCGAACAATGCTAACGAACAACCGTTTATTATTTAATTAACCTTCAGTATGAATTTATCGAAATTCAAAACCTTATAAAGCAACTTCTAACAGCTGTGAACTTTGCAAAAATGCACGTTCTGCATCCAACAATTTTAAATGTTGCTACTCAAGAAAATCTTTTACTTAATTTAAATATAAAACTTCCTCTTAACCTTTACGAAATTTACCAAATAATAACTTGTAACGTACATATAGAAAATAATGTAATCATTTTTATAATTTCATTACCAAAATTTTCAAATATGTATTCATATTATAATTTATTGCCTATACCTTTGCAAAATAAGTCTCTCGTGAATGTGCCTTAGTTCTACCTTTCATCAAAAGAAAATCAATGGACCATTGAAGAAGAATGTGTGCAAGTTGAAGATATATATTTTTGTGATAAAAACAAAGTTAAAACTTTACGGCCTTGTGTTCGTGATATAATGAATTTTAACGTTTTTAAATCTCGCACTTTTGCAAATTCAAAGTTATTAAATGACATTATCATTCCTACAAAGTATGAAATTGTTTTAATACCTAATAATAAGATTTTACTTAGAAGTAATTGTTCAATTAGTAGTATTTTTGTAAATCAACCAGTCATTTTATATTCTTCAAATTTGTTCTATTTTAATTAATAATACTACTTTAATTCAACCTTTAAGAGAAATCAAAGTTTCTCCTTTATTTGAAACTGTTATAGATAGAATTCTTTAAATAATTGCAGTATTCAATTAGACATAAGTCAAGTTCATAATTTTAAGACAATTAGGCAGTTTTCAATTCTAAACATAGATCATACGATCACACAATGGGAATATTTTTACTTATATTTTAATCATAATTATTGTAATATTTGTTATTTCTTATATTTTATTTAACCATTTCAAGTTTTTATTTCAGGTTTTTTTTAAGCGAAAAACCAATTGTAACGAAATCCAGATTGAGACTGATTTATTTTCAATTCATTTAAAGTGACCGTGGTAGCTCACTCTCAGTAAGGGAGGTGTTACGTATACATTTTATTTGTTAATTAACATAATTATATGAAGCCCATTAATGCTCAATCTGCATTTTGAATGGAACTTTCCTTAGCATGATGCGACAGGAAATGCCCATGTCATTCACATTGTAAATGCTGGCTCATCAAGCCCAAGTTTACTTCTTTTCTAAATTTGTTATTGCACATTAGTCGATGTGTATACTTTGTATTGCACACTTGTAAAATTGAACAAACGCAGCTTCTCTTTGTTAGTTTTATTCTGTTCGATCTAAGTTACCATCACTCAAACCTTTTTAAAAATTATATTTTATATATATATATATATATGAACTCCGCCATTGCCGGTCCCAAGCCCAGATGCGAAAGAAGGAGGGGTAGGAGTATCAACCTCGTTAAAAAGAAACCGGAGTCCATCTGACCCGGATGGTAGTAATCTGTCCCAAACCAGGGTATGGTAATCCAGAGTGCGCCTGATCCAGAGTGGGCGTCTGTTTCTTCCTGTAGAGGCGGTTTCTATTATAAAGGCAGCTAGAGCTCTCGGCCGTAAGGCAGTTCAGCTAAGGAAGGTCACCTGAAAAAACCAAACGAACTATGTCATGTCAGGAAAAGAGGAAATTATACCGGTGGGTCGAGCAGGCTGCCCCGCGGATTCTGGGGGGGGGGCAACCAGACATGCTCAACAGCACATATCTTAAACACCCCGGAGTGTGGCAGTAGGAAAAGACAACTGAACCTGTCGACATCTCCTACACAAGTATGGAACAGCGTTGCAAAAACGGACAGCGCAGGGACACCAAACATCGGTAACATAGATTTACAATGGGATAACGAAAGGCGCACTTCAATAACAAAACGGCGCAAGCTATCTAATGAAGCACGTACAACCGAAACAGTAGGCACGGAAGATAGAAAAGAACAAGGGAAGTTATTACTTAAAAAATTCCTTAAATTAATGGAATACCTCGACGCATTAAGTGCACAACTAAAAATAGAAGTAAACGAAAACCCAACCACAAAAAAAAACGGTAAAGGCAAAGGTCGAATCAATTAGAAGCATTGTCAGTCAAATGTCAACTACAACCATGAAAAGATAACCAGAATCAAGAGATGCAGGAAAACACCGACGCATCCACTCAAACACCCGGCTGTGAGAAGGAATGGAAAGACGCTAAGCAGACACAGGAAATAAGGACTGTCAAATTGCGGCGACGATGACAGTTTGATAAAGGTAATCCAAAAAGAGTGGCCCGAATCTGCGTTTTCAATGACAAAATCTATAGACACGAAAGATTTAAAAGATAAGAAAATAGTAACAATCATAAAAACAGAAATGAAAGAAAAAGAATACAAGAAAATGAGCAGGGTATTAACACCACAATTAAGGAAAGCGATGCAAAACGGTCAACTGTTACCGGGAAACATACTTACTAGCGCAAAGAAAGTCAGCCTTGAAACAAGTTCAGAGTTCAAAGAAGTCGAAGAACGATACCATATCGCGGTTGGGTACAAACAGGACGAAAACTACGAAGATAAGATAGATCATACAGGGAGTGGCTCTTGCCAAGCAAATGGCAGAAAACAGAGACCTGAAAAGCCTCTGCTACACTACAAACGGAGAAGAAGATACATGTAATAAGAAAAATAATCGAATTTGTCTATCGACACGAACTAGAAGGAAATATGTTCAACTTACCGTATAGTATAACATGGAGAAGGTAAAGCCTAGACGGCGATAATGCACCAGTACAGCGAAGCAATAAGGCATCAGCTAAAACAGAAAAAATAAAAATTAAACTAAACAAAGATAGCAAAATAAAAACTATAGAAGAAGCTGGTAGAAAGCTTGGAGTAAAACCTAAACATAGAAAATAATGCCGTAGTAATAAAATATGAGGCAGAATCCGAAACCAATGGAAAGGAATTCTAGGAAGCCTTAAAACAAAACCTGGGAGAGGATGGAAAAGTGGAACAGATGCAAAAGAAAACCACGGTAATAGTCATATATAGATGCAATCACTACAGACGGCGACATTGAGGAGGCAATACAACAATTGCTAGAAAATCAACAAATCAAGACAGTATACACGCCTTCGTAACACTACTGACAGAAGACGCACAGACTTTACTAAGATGGGGAATCATAACCATAGGATGGGCACAGTGCAAAGTCATTGAAATTATAGCACTAGTCAAATGCTTCCGATGTCAGTGCTTCGGACACATCGCAGAGAAGTGCACAGGAAAGGAGGACGACTTAAAAACAAAACGACTTAAAGTGCTGCCAGTCTGGCCACCGAGCAGTAGACTGTAAAACCTCCCCAAAATGTTACCAATGTAATCAGGAAGGACACTATGCAGGGAAAATGGCATGCCCTAAATATCGCGAAAGCGCGCGCTATATAAGGAAAACAAAAAAGTATAATGGAGCTTAAATTTACTCAATTAAACACGAACAGGAGCAGAGTTGTACACGATCTGTTATGGCCATCAGACGTCTTTATAATAACAGAGCCTAACAAGAAACTAGTCATCGAAAAGAGTCCGAAAAACCTCGATAGTGCTGTGATAATTAGAAACGAATGTGATAAAACGGCTGTGATAAATATATTCAAGGGGGACAATTATGTATGCGTGGAAGTTGTGTCGTATGTGCATGCTACGTGTCTCCTAACGTTAATACAGAACAATTCGAGACACTACTGGCGAATTTAGAACACATAAAAAAAGAGAAGAAACCAGTCATAATAGGAGGTGATTTAAACGCCAATAGCAGTCTTTGGAGCTTACCAACAGATGATGTCAGAGGACGACTTGTCGCAGACTGGTTAGCACAAGTAGACCTCCATATTATCAACACAGGTTACGAACCGACATTCGTACGTAGAGAAAGCCGATCTTTTATTGATGTGACGATAGGGAACGCGAAAGCTGTGAGGCAAATAAGGGCCTGTACGGTGAAAACAGAGGAAAACCTATCAGATTATAGAACTATAAGTTTTACTTTCGGAAAAGACGTGACAAATCACACCAGGGACAAAGACCATTAAATTTTCATACAACAGCAACAAAGAAAGGCAGCTAAGGGAAACAATAAATGGAACACTTGGCAATATTAACGACCCAGAAGACCTAATCGGTGCTCTGCAAGACGTATGTCGAAAATGTCTGATAAACAAAAGTGGTGCAAGAAGCAGAAAACCAGTTTACTGGTGGAACAAAGAAATCGCGGAGGCACGAAACGACTGCAATAAAGTTAGGCGGATATTCACCCGTATAAGGAAAAGAAAGCAAAGCGCAGAGAACGTGGAAGAAGTCGCGCTAGACAAAATTTTAAACATAAGATCCTCGAGGCTAAAGAAATTAAATGGAGAGAGTTGGTCGATGATTTGGACAAAATCGTATGGGGACAGGCCCACAAAGTGGCACTAAAGAAGCTCAAGATCCGAAAATATATAAACGAAGCAGCAACAAGACAACTTTTTCCAAACGCTGAAAAGACCGAGTGGACACGACAAACCTTCACTGTTACATATAATATAACAGAAGTGGAGATAAAGGCCGCTGCTAGAAGGCTAAAAAGGGGCAAAGCTCCAGGGCCTGACGGTATTGCAGTCGAAGTGCTGGTTCTCGCGGTAGAGGATAAATGCGAGGTACTGAAAAATGTCTTCCAGAAAGTGATGCAAGAAGCCAAGTGATGCAAGAAGCCAACCTTCCATCAAGCTGGACTAGCACAGCTAGTGCTAATAGAAAAACCACACAAACCCGGTGAGAACCCAAGCTACAGGCCAATATGCCTACTGAACGCTATTTCCAAGCCGTACTAGATGATTTTAAAAGAAAGATTGGAAAAGGAAATCGACAGAAAAGGAGGGTTACATAAGAGACAATTTGGCTTCTGAAAGGGAATGAGCACGTTGGATCCGCTCAGAATAGTGAAAATACGATGGGCACAGTAAAAAGCGTGAGCATGTCTAACAGTGCTCATACTGGACGTAAAAAACGCGTTCAACACGGCACCGTGGCATGTTATTCTGAACGAGCTAACAAAATACTGGCGAGTAACCACGTACCTAACAAGAAAACGTCAAGAGCTACTTCTCCGACAGATTCATTATCGTTTGTGGCGATCCAATGGAGGTAACGAAAGGCGTTCCACAAGGCTCCATAATGGGGTCCCTACTATGGAATATTCTTTACTACGGGCTATTGAGAATGGAATTCATCGGGGAGTAGAAGTACTAGCATATGCGGACAACGTTGCATTGATTGTAAGTCCGAAACGGAAATACAACACATAGCTGACAACGCAGCAGCGCTTGGATGTACGAGGTTGAATTGGCAATTGCTGCTCATAAAACAGAATGCGTTCTGCTCTCAGGAAATCGAGCAGCACCCGAGTTAGAGTTGATGGTCTTAGGAAGGAAAATAAAACGGGAAAATCCTTGAAGTACCTTGGCGTACGTTTTGGAGCAGGTGGAAAATTCACAGATCAAGTAACGGAGCTAACGACAAGAGCGGACAGGCAGACTATGTTCTTAGCAAAAAATAATGCTAAATTGGTCTATCCTGGGGCAGACAAAGAGAAGAATTCTGCCCACAGTACAAAGCTCCACAATCTTTTATGTGACGGAGATTTGGGGAGAAGCGTGTGAAGTGAAGAGCAACAAAGCCAAGCTCATATCTGCACAGAGAAGACTAGCAATCCGAGTCTGTAGGAGATCGGAGGCCGCTCAAGTCTTGAGTTCCCTCGTACCTATAGATTTACAAATAGAATGTAAGCTAAAAAGGGAAAAACAAAAGGACATATCAAGAGCAGAAGCGAACAACGAAGCAATGATCAAGTGGAACATCAGGTGGATGGAGAATGCCAGTGGCACAGCAACGTGAACAAAGTCACTAACCAAAAACATTAAGAAATGGGTGGACAGAAAGTACGGTACTGATTTCACAACAACTCAATGTTTGTCGGGTCAAGGATGTTTCGGACATGTCCAAAATGCATTAAACAAAGCCCAGTGTGTTTATACGGAGACGCAGATGATGACACAGCACACACTTCTAGAATGTATAAGGTGGACATCTACACGTAAAGAACTGAAAGAAAAGCTCGAAACTACAAGACTAGATAATACAAACCTTGTTCCACTTATGCTCCAATCCAGAGAAAACTGGGAAGCACTTATATGGGAACTATCATGACTAAAAAAGAAAGAAAGTATAGATAAATAAAAGAAAGTCATTGGAATTACAAAGTACTTACTTGGAGAGTTTTCTGCTTGCGTAAGCAGTAGAATTAGAAAGTATAACTATGTCTAGACGCGCCATATGCTAGACAGCCCGAAACTCTTGAAGTAATACTGGAAGGCAGTTCCAGGAGTTAAAGAAACGGGCGAGGAGGTTTAGGTTTAGTGGGTGAGCATCAAGATCCAGCCAACCCCACAGTACCGGTAACTTAGCGCCATACTAAAACTCGACGCTAGCGCCCCTACTCACTAAACCCTAAACCCCTTTTCTTCTTTACTTCGCGGGGGAGGAATAAGCTGCAGCTCATCCTTATGTTTCCTAAGGTGTTATTTCTACTTTCCTTCTAGATTCTGTCTTTTCATCTTTGTCTTTCAATGGAACGCAGGTCTGTAAGGATTTTCATTGCAAATGCGTTCCAGGCAGCTTCACTTGATAAAATTGCTTTTATTATTGTCTCTGGTTGGATTTTTTTGTAGCGGTATGTGTGTGTGTGTGTGTGTTTTTTGTGGAGGAAACGGTATCTACCCGGGGCTTACTGTCCTATTCTTTTTTAGATAAAAAGGGAATAACATTTCTTTCCTCTCATCATTTTCTCTTTCGCTTAGCTCTTCTCTTGTTCCCTCATCTTTCATTTGCTTTTTATTTCAAAACATTATATAAATTTTGTTAGTAATTACATAAGTTTTGAGACAACTTTTACAATTAAAATGCTTATTTCTATTGTTAGTAAGAAAAGATTTATACATATAACAGTCATTCTATCGTTAGTCAAATGTTCAGTTGCAGTTCTCCATTCTCATCAACTTAGTACGTCTCCGTCCGTATTAAATAGCAAATCTATGTTTTGTATGTCCTTGCTTTCTTTAAAAAACAAGGTGTGTGTGCTATATATTATATATTTTGCTTTGTTAATGAGATAATTCACTAGTTTTATTTTGTAGCTTCCTCCGTGTATTCCATTTACTAAATCGACGTTGGATGGAGTCCTCCCCATGATTCTTGTGGATAGGATTTTGGTTGTCCTCCATATCCGATCCATTCTTGGACATGCAAACATCATGTGCCAAGAAGTGTTGACTTGATTACACCATGGACAACGTCGATTTGGGTGGAAACCACTTTTATTGATGAATATGCCATTTGCCAGCCTTTCATGGGCGAGTCCAACTTGTTTATTGTTAAGATGTTCAACAGTTTCTTTTTGGAATATGAAAAAGTGTTCTTGCTTATGGCGAAAGTCTCATCATTTGTCCGTCAAAAATGTCATTCATTGTATATTTTTCGGTCCTTTGCCACATCTGAAATAAAATTGTTCATTAATGGTAATTTTAAGTAATCTGATCGTGACTCGGAATAATTTTCGAGATTAGGTCTTAAATTAAACCACGCGTCGAATAATTGATTGATAAAATTTGTATTACGTATACAAGTAGGATGACTATCTTTTATAAAGAAATTCTGCCAAGTCAGATTACGTTTTCTACGTAGCCTCAGTTGATAGTCCGTCATTAAGTCCTGGAGCGTTTTTTTTTTAACTCTTGTCAGGTATTTCGTCACAAAACTTATCCTGTATATTTTCATCTTTGTCTCAATCAGCGTTAGTCCAAGTCCTCCCAGTTCTGGTGGTGTGTAAAGAAGTTTGTCAGTTGTCCAGTGTTTTCTATTTCCCCAAAAGAAATTTGTTATTTGCCTCTGCAACAAACTTATTTGTCGGGAATGGAGCGGTTGAATTTCAAGTGTATGCCAGAGTCTCGGAGTTACAAAAGAATTTATCAATATTTTTCTACCATGGTAAGACAGAGATGTGATTAAAAGGCGCAATTTTTGAAGAGCTTGTTGCTCCAGCTCTAGTTGTTCGTCCGTAACTTCGTCAGGATTCTGAGGAAACTCAACATCTAATATTTTTATATTGTCATTCTTCCAGGTTAATTCATGGGGATCGTCTCTTTTGTTTTTCCAAGATGCAGTCCAAAACCCTACAGATTTGCTCATATCTAATTCTGCTCCTGAAACATTCGAGTATAATTTGAATTGCGATACAGCAACAGGTATATCGGATAAGATATTTGTAAATATCGTCAAATCATCCGCATAAGCAGTGATTTTCAGATATGTATCGGCTACCGGAAGAGGAAATCCTATAATACTGGATCTAGTTTTTTCCAAAAAAGGTTATATTATAAAGCATATATTGAAAAGTAGACCTGACAGGGGACAGTCTTGTCTTATACCTCTCGAGAGAGGAATTTCTAAGGTTAATTGACAGTTGATTTTAGCCACAACCGTGCAGTCACAATACATGATTTTAACTGCTTCAATTATAAAGCTAGGAAAGTTAAACTTTTTTAGACATTTGAATAGGTATTCTCTATTGATTTTGTCAAAGGCTCCAGACTGATCGAAAGAGATCACCGCCAAGGGTATCTGCTTTCGGTTGGCATAAACGATAGCATCTCTAGTGAGGTGCAAAGTGTCGAAAATTGTTCGGTTTGGGATACAAAAACTCTGGTCTGCATGAATGATGTGAGGAATTTTCTTTTTTATTCTGTTGGCTTTTGAACGGGCAAAGATTTTATAGTCTGAGGTTGGAAGTGAAACTATTGTGGATCATTCTTTTTAAAGATTAGAGTGATGACACTTAACCTCATCCATTTTGGCAATTTTCCTTTTGAGAGGGCATCATTGATCATTCTGAGATATAGTATTTTTAATTTATCCCAAAACTGCAGAAGGAATTCTACAGTTAAGCCGTCAATTCCGGGAGTTTTATTTCTATTCAGCGACTTAAGAGCTTCCGTTACTTTCTCAGCTGTTAAGTCTCCATCTAGACATTCAAGATAATTTGATGGAATTGAGGTCTGAAAGTCAGACAGATACGCATCTTAATCTGAAAAAGAATTATTGTTAACGTTAAATATGTTAATTAAATGATTTATAACTTCTGTTTTTATCATTCTATCATTCTACATTTCCGTCTATGTTTAGTGATTTAATTGTCTTTTTTGTTAGTTT
Source organism: Enochrus cinctus (assembly GCA_033557785.1). Taxonomy (NCBI): domain Eukaryota; kingdom Metazoa; phylum Arthropoda; class Insecta; order Coleoptera; family Hydrophilidae; genus Enochrus; species Enochrus cinctus. The sequence goes on from JAUIMW010000781.1 coordinate 13,050, forward strand.
GTCCGTAACGTCTTTTGCTGATGGTCTGTTACACTTGTAAAAGGACTTTAAGCCCGTGGATGCTAGTTTTCGTTCGGTTAGGTTGTTATACAAGTCTTTAGCAGTGATGTTTAAAATATAACTATCTTCGATGTCTGCATTCGTAATTATTTCGGTGTTTAGATGCTCATTAATAGAAATTATTTTTGAGGTAATTTCTTGGTGTTTTTTTTGTGTGTACATAATCGTGAGTTCTTTAATGTCTTGTTTTAGTAATTCCCACGTAAGTGTTGGATTTTTGTCATTTAGTCGGGCTGTTATTTTATTAATGTGTTTACTAATTATGTCATTATATTCGTTGTCAGAAATTAAATCGTTATTAAATCTCCAATAAGGAGGGTGGAATTTCTTTTTTGGAAAATCCAGGCTCAAAGATAACATCAGGTGATCTGAGAAGGTTGCTGAGATCTCGGGGAAAATTACCAAGGGGTTAAGGGGAGGGGATATATAGAAACAGTCTAGACGGGAAGCCGAAGGTGTCTTATTTATAAAAGTGTAACCACCAGATTTATCCAAAATCTCCGTCCAAACATCTGAGTGTTTGAATTTAAGGCAGATCCTATTAAGTTTCTTTTGTAAATTGAGATGTCTTTCATGTGAATTATGTGTTCTGCCCGTCTGTGTGTTTAGTGTGCAATTGAAATCACTCCCCAATATTACGTCAAGGTTTTGTGTGTCCAAATTCATTTCCGATTCTAACGAGTCAAGGATATTATTAGATAAGTTTTCATCATGGGGAAGGTATATGTTTATTATTGAGGTTTTTCTTTTATTCGATTTAATTTGTAGGCTGGTCATTTGTATGTATCCGTCATGTATGATTTTATGGTCTATTAGGTCCATTGTAATTTTGTTTATTAAGGTCATTGTGCCGGAATATGGGTGGGTAGCGGGATTAAGGAATGTGTTGTATTTATTGAGTATTATAGGATTGTTAATTTCGTCCGTATTTGTTTCTTGTAGTAGCAATATGTCCGTTGGGTTAAGGTCTAGGAAGTTTTCGAAAATTAGCGATTTTCTCAAACTTTTAAAGCTTTTATCGTTTAAAGTGTTTATTTTTAAGAATAATTCGTTGTTATTAGAGCCCATCTTTGAATTAATTGGACTTGGATCTGTGACGGAGGTTGGGTTTAATTTTGTGCGCCTCTATTTTTTTATTTATCCTCTTAATTCTTTCCTTCAACGCCGCATATTGGATTAACTTGACCATCTGTTTCATTATTTCAGTCGTCTCTTCTATATTTTCGGTATATTTCCTAAGGATGGATAGCGGGTCATCTGATCCTTTTGATTCTGCCAGGAAACTTGTCATTTCTTCCAAGGTAATTGGTGGAAAGTTGTCGTCTTCAAAAAGGTGCTTGACTGCATTTAGGGAGTCTTCCGGATCAGGTGTATCTGTCTTCTTCTTTTGAGATTTCCTTCCTACATCTGAGTTTTTGCTCAGAGAAGAATTGGAGTTTTTTTTTCTAGGTTTCTTTCTTTTATTTTTTACTGAGACTACAGATTCATTGTCGGTTTCAATTTCTTGGGGGTTTTCTGATGGAGTGCTCGAAGTTGTCTGCTCTTTTTCGGTTGTTTTTTCTTTTTCTGTAGGTATCATTTTACAAAATCTCGAGTTTGACACCGATGGCAGATATGTCACGCCGATTTGAAAACACCAAAATACTTCTCATTAAATGTTTAATCAACAGTGTTACTGTAATTAGTGCTCCCAGAAGAATAAAGGCGCTAGAGCAAAATTAATGCAAAATTAATAGTTCGCATCATTTTACAAAATCCCGATTTTGACATCGATGGCAGATATGTCACGCCGATTTGAAAACGTCAAAATGCTTCTCGTTTAATCTCAAATCAACCATGTAAGTGTAATTAATGCTCTCAGAAGAATAAAGGCGCTAGAGCAAAATTACTGCAAAATTAATAGTTCGCATCATTTTACAAAATCTCGATTTT
>JAUIMW010000782.1:0-15040 GCA_033557785.1 Enochrus cinctus
CACGCCAACAAATTATACGCAACACACTCAGAAATTGGAAGAAAATGTTTTGCCAAGACTCTTGTACTGGTACTATTCAAGTACTTTAATGCGGTTACGGTCACCCTTAACTTTCAAGAACATTTGGAGACGTGATTTTTTAAGTGAGAAACCAATAAAGGGATAATGGTCCAACGACCTTCTTTTAATTTGAGTATAAATGCACTGGTTTGTAGGAAGGGTCGTAAATTATAAAAAGCTTGGAAACTAATAGTAATTTCCAGAGGTTCTTAATAGGTTTTTGTTACATTATTTCTTAATTTAGAAAAAAATTATTTTCAATATTTGACCTACACGATTTGAGTTCAATTTGTTACGCGTGGGCGAAGTTTGTCGGTATCGAAGGTAATCACCCTGTATAACTTAATTAAAAATTAGCATAAGAAGCCATTACATTAAAAACTGATAGTGTTTGTGTATGAATTTATGACAGTGTGTTTATTTGTTTAGTTTTTTTTAATTAGATAATTGTACAACTAATATTTTCATTAACTTTTAATATGCAATATTTTACTAATTAGAATTTTATTCAGTTTGTGTTCAATATCTAAATGTTTGTTTAGATTATTGGTTTTTGCTTTTAAAAACGAAAAAAAAGGTGTTTTCTTGTAAAAGTGTTATGTTCTAATTCAAACTTAATTAATTCAAAATTAATTTTATAGGAATTAGAAGACACTTTTATTTAAATAATTTCCGCACATTTTATATCCATCAAGAGATCAATTAAAAAATGAATTAGGATCTGGTATAATCTTAGCATAAAATTGCTAAATTGCAAACTTGGAGAGAGGAAACAACTTTGTGTTGAAAAGTACAATACCTTCTTATCCTAATAAGTACCTAGATGAAAAAAAGCAAAAATAAGACAGGAGTGGCATTTAGTAACTAAATATTCGAATTCGTTGGAACGGTTTTTTTACACTTCTTTTTAAATGTACTAGCGCTAAACATTCTGTTAAATGGTTATTTTAAAACAGAAGCTTTTATTTAAATTTCTGTGTCAATATATGTTATACATAATATGTAACTCAAAAAGGAAACATTTTAACTCGCACAATAAAGCAAAATGTATCCATATACTTTATGCAAAACCTTTCCTTAGAAGAGCAGTAATCTGATTGCCAATGAAGCTCATTATTTTATTAACATTCAAATAAATTTTAATGCGCCACCTGACCTAAAGTTTATTTTATGTAAGTCACGTGCTTAGGTAGGAAACATACGTGGATGAATAATCGACCAGAGGAAAAGGAACAATGCCTGTTTACATAAACAAATAAAATTTTAGTGCTCATTGTTTAAATAATAAAGTTTGCGTGTGGCTACAATCACTATTCCCAAAGTGATAAATAGATCAGAATCCCAATGCGTACAAAATTAATAAAGAGGGAATCTACCGGAAAAGCAATGTGTTAGTCATGAAAACTTGCACAGACTTGTTCAAATTAACACAAGTCTGTAGCTGTTCTATCAGGTAAAATAATATATTATTATACATAAGAATGAATTAAAACAAAACCGCAAATTAATTATGCAATTATTTTAAGGAACAGACACTTAGAAACCGGCTCTATCACGCATTTGAGACAATGATGTTATCCACCATGTAAGTAATGTTATTATAGAAACTATTTGTAGCTAATGTAGCGCGTGCTTTGAAAACGAAGATGTAGCTTCGGCACTCCCTTATTTTTATTTGCACGTTTACAAACATATATTAGATTTAATCATAAAACATAATTGCGAAGGCAGCTGTTAGGTGAAGAATATTTCTTTGTAAAATGCATTCAAAGCGTGATTTCCTAAAGGAAATAAAAAAGAAAGTTCGACGTTCTCGCTTTAATCAGCGAGCGTCACTTAATACCACATGTGAATAGTAGACATTACTTCGAACGCAGGAGCAATTTTGCTCTCATTGAAGAATGGAATTCCTTCTGTAAAGGAACTTTATCATGGCCAATAAACTGTAAAAGTGAAAAAAACTCATAGTATTTTTTAGTTAATTCTTTGTGTCAGCAATTTTAATTTAAAACTATTATGTTACATATAGTTAGAAATTTGAAGAAATTGTGGAAAATGAAATAATTTAGGAGTCTGCTTGATAATAATTAATGCAAGTACATGTATGAAGGTCAGTTTAATCTTAGTTTTGCTATGTGGGAAGCAGCTACTTTTAGAAAAGAATCATTAAGCGGTACGTTATTTCATACACCACGAGTATTCGTAATAATGTGTCGTATTTCATTTTTTATCGGAATCGTTCTCCTATAATTGGCGCTATATAGGTTTATAAATTTAATGTTGTTATGTATAGCAATTGTATAAATGTATTTAAACACTATTATCGCGACGAGCTACGTTTCAATATTTAAATAAGGTGTCTGGGATTTGGGACTTATTAAAAAAAATTTATGGCAATGAGTATAGACATCAAGTTTGGGTTCATCTACGCACTTCTTATTAACAATCAAATCATAATAACACTATTCATATCAGGCACGGAACAGTAGCAATTTTACACCAGGGCTTTGAGAAGAACATTATGAGTAAAAACGGCTATTGTTACTAATTGAGTACCCAATATTAGAGTCCAGCTATAAGCAAAATTATTAAATTTGATATTACATAATCATTTAGATTACAAGGTAATAAAAAATATGCGCAAACGGGAGATTGAAAGATGTTAAAAATCGCAATTCGGGCGTCGTTCACTGTTGCCATGGTCTGTTTCGAACGATGCATAAATCGACTCCAAGGTTCGTGTGCATTGTGAGGATCGAATTCGTATCTTTGCGCATTCATTGAATTGAACAACTTCAAAAATGAATATGAAGATTTTATGTAAGTATTATTCATCAATTATTATTTTAGTGGCCAATCGTCTAATTCTTATTTCCATAACCGTGATTTTTAACGCATGCAGACATGCCCGTTATGGGATATGTCTTCAATTTTTATTACTTTTTAACTGTATTACATCTTGAAAACAATTTATCAGTCAACAATTGAATAGGTTTTTATCAAACAAACTTTCATATAGCAACTATTTTTTTATTATTAAGTTTTAATAAATTTCTTTGTTCTCGCCATATGGCTTCTTTATGCAGCGTTGATTTTTACCCGTCTGTAAGGTATGTTCATCCCACATAAGCATCCCACACTAGAGATCGCGGTATATGTCCAAATTTGTCTGCAAAGGAAAAAAAACAAGAAAATAATAGACTTACCAGGCAGAATTAAGTAGTAATTGGACAGAATTTGCATTTTACAATGAAGAACCGAAGACAACCTTTGTTTAAGGATAATGACACCAAAATAGTTCAATTTGTTTATGCGTAACGGTAACAATTATAAATTTACATTTTTAAATTAACGTTAATTTTCGAGGTCAAACTTCAATCTTTATGGAAAACATCATCAACTGTTTCGATTTTTTTCTAAATTTATTTACGAAACTCGACAAGGATACTTGATAAAACGAACACAAAAGTAATTATTTGCTACATGTTCGGACATGTTGCGGGAAAACATTAAAATGATTATATTCCGAGGTCATATGAATCACATCTTATAAAATTATTTTTTTATAAAATAGGTCTTCATTTTGTTCAAAGTTAACACTGCGGTGGAGAACTTTTTATTCCAGAATGATCTTACACAATAAATTAGTTTCAATTTTCGTTGAAACCTTAAAAGCAGTGAGCACGAGTCACATATGCCGTAAATTGTGTGAATTCATGTAGAATATTGCATATTAGTCATATGGTGTATCGTATGGCTCTTATATTGTATTTCATTTTAAGTGGGCTTGCATCTTGAAACAAAATTTTATTACATTATATTCCATGGAAGTTTACCTTAACTTTAATAATTCAATTATTTAAAGCAACGTAAAAAACTTTGTATCATACATTCAAAGATATTTTTTCTATAGAAGCGCATTTAAAGAAAAGTTAGTAGATAACTTACTGTCAACAGTTCTATTGAATAAAAGCCTTTATTAATCAATCACTGAATACCAGGGAAAGAGACATTAGGTATAAAAAGACCTACAAATTTATCATATTTAAAAGTACTTGCATCACTATCGAGTCGGTTATAAAAGCGTTACAATTCTTTTGTTGCCATTAATGGCCGCAATAAATTATACTTAACCTTTTCTCTGGTCTGCCACACACGCTTCAAAAATCAGAAGAGGTCATTACTTTAGTGATTTTCAATCCTCCCATCCTGTCACTTGAGTGACAAAGACATATTAGCATAAATTTTAAGGGCTGATGTTTAAATTTTATGGTCTAGAAGTTTCGTTTAATATATCCCCGGTATGTACACAGGTGCGCAGGATGCGCCAGACTTCGAAATAATCACGCCCTTTACTATTCCATTGAAAGTCCACTGATTACAATTGCTAATTTCTATGCTCGGCTTAATTTAAAGGGAAGTTCTTCAATTGTCTTCTTTCGAACAGGTAGCATGCTATATGGTTATATTTAAAATTCAATCAGATTGTAGATATAGAATGTCTTGAATACATTTTTACGATTTCGTAAAATAATCTATGCCAAACTTTAATAACCTTTTTTAAATGTTAATATTTTGATATGAAACTGTTAATTTGTAAAAGTTTCCTTTTCATAATAGTTTTTTTATCACACAAAATGTTATTTTTATCGTCTGTGCATAATTTTTGGTCGTTGCAATATTTAAAAATACGCACGAACCACAGGAAATGGTCTATTTGTAACATTCGTTTTTAAGCGTATGTAAACCCATTGTTTCATAACTTTTCTAGATAATGGTAGCAATTAGGTAAACGTGTGTTAGACTAGGATAAAATGAAACAAAAACTAGACTCTTACCAAACATTTGCTTTTAAGCTTTATAATGTAGGAACAAACGCCAAGCCCTTTTCAGCTTGAATGCCTTAGATAAAAGAGCCAGGAAGCGTTTATTCCATTTTCCGGTTGAGGGACTTCCTTAACCTTTTACTTAGTCACCACCTAAGATAACGAAGCCATTAAAAGTAAATCTCCATGTTTGAAGAGAATTGGTAAGAGATAATCAATACTTGGCAAACCTTTATGCTGTAGAGCGGCAAAATAATCACAAGAGTCACAAAAAAAATATTTATTTGCCATTAAAAGTATATTATTAACAAATAAAATATAGATTCAAAATACCTGATGTTATTTGTAAAATGTTGTTTGTCTTGACATTTCAATGTTTTCATTTTTGGTTTCTTGACACTATCCATTTAGTCATGCCTTATTTAGATTTTTCTGTTGTGTAGAAAATTACAAAAATAGTGTCTAAGACCAGTATAACTAAAAATTGTCGTTTAAAGCAATAAAAGTATATTTTACATCTTTGGATAAATTTTTATAAAAATAATTTTTTAAGCATAATTTTTAGCTCAAAAATTTCATCTAAATAATTTTTATTCAGTTTAAGTTCAACTTGCTCGTAATACATTGAATTGAATAAAACAAAGATCCTGTATCTAAAAATATTTTTGGAAAACTTCTTTTTGAAATTTCTTATGATTCAGAAACTATTTGGGTATTCTTGTAATTTTGGCTAATGTTGAATAATTTTCTGAACTTGAAAATAAAAATTAAGAGATTTTAATTTTTAAATTTGACATTTACAATACCTACCTATAAATCGTTTTTGCGTTGCACTTGTATTCAATGGAAATAATTTTTCTATATAATCCACCAACTAAAATCATTCTATATGAAGCTCATACACATCATTGGTTCTGTTTTGTAATTAATTAAAGTAATATGGAGTGTCTCAAGAGTTAACACCCCTCAGGAAGATAAATAATTTTCATTAACCATCTATATAACAATTGTTATAAACTGCATTATGTTAATTTTAATACATTACTTTTTCCAATTTTGGAATATCAAGAAGGACCAATGCTGCAGAAGCCGAATTTATTCAGTAATATACAGCGAGAGAAATTTTGTCATAATTGTAAGAGAAGGTAGCCTTAAACGGGTCGGTTGACATTTACAATAAAATAAAGAGTATAATTTAAGAGGTATCCATGTTTTATTGCCATGCATGTATTTAACAATTTAATAATTGTTACTGAATTTGCTAGAAATAAATAAATATTTGCTGCGATCTGATTTACCCTAACGTACGTCTGTTCAATTTCAAATAATATAAACCACAAACCAAAACAGAAGAGGCTGAATATTTTAGAAAAAGTAGAGCGTTATACCACTGAATAATCATTTATTTTAGTGAAATTAGATGAAAAATTTTTTTATTTTGATTTCAAAATTATAGCCAGAAACATTTCCATTTATTTAAAAATACTTAAAAGTACAACACGTATTCTTAATTTTTATTTAAAATAAATAAATTAAAATCATCACATCAAAAATTTTCCAAAAAATTCTTTCAGTACAAAATTTGTATAAATATAAAGGCAATATTTATACCTATCACATGTGCAAAATTAATTTTAGTTTAAGTTCACATCACAAATTATTTACAACATAACTATTATTCTACTATTTACAAAAAAACTTTGGATTTTAGCCGTTTATTTGAAGGGAACCTTCAAATCTTATATCTAATCTATTGCACCTGTTCGCAAATAAATAACTATGTATAGACACCCTCGCATATAAATTAAATATTATCACAAGATACATTTAAATTTTTTTATACAATTTCATAAGATTTATAATATACAAAAAATATACAATATGTTAATAAATAGTTATTTTTTTAAATAAATAAGTATATAATCAGTCACTGGGTTTGTTTTCATTTGGAGGCAGAATATTTTCTTTGTTAATTTTTGTATTATTTTGAGTTGGTTGCGTAGCAGTTTCAACTTTTTCCCATACCCAATCCCCTTCTAGTGGCGTTTCTGTTTCAAAATCAAAATTCCATTTCTTTCTAGCTTCCGCACGTGACGTTTCAACAATATCTTCATGGTTCATGCAATCTCTACCATCTGCACCATCAACATCCATAAATAATCTTCTTGCTACGTTGGAATTAGGTAATCGTCTGCGTTCTTCAGCCATTTTTTCTGAAAGAAAAAGAAATTGTTTATTTGTACAAGGAAAATATTATCGATAAACAAGTTTAGATTAGTAAACAAAATTACATTTTCATCGTCGTCGTATGATATAGGTTATATGGAACCTGCTGGAAATTCGCAGGAAGTTCGCTTCACCAATTCAATTAACCTTGCAAAGCAAACAAAAATATGTACTCTTTTTAAAATGCACAGGAGATATTGTGTATTAATTAAATATAAACAGTGATAGACGGACACTTGTGTTAAAACAATAACTGATCAAAACATATATTGTTTATTTATTTTGAAATGACATTGAATGCACTAAATGTTGCCTGTAAATATAACACAATGTGTAAAAAAGTGATTCTTCTGGGACTCGTAGCTATATAGAATGTAATGATCAAATATCGCTTCAGATTGAGAGCGGTTTTTTGAAAGGCTGCACTGCCAAAGAACTGAAACTGAAATTACGATATTCAAGAGTCATCGAATGATTTATAAAAATAATACAATTTTTTTAGCAAAGAATGAATAAATAACTTCCGGAAAGTAAACCGCAGTTTACAAAAAATGTATAGCAATAATCGCAACTATATGTATCATTTAAACAAATATTTATTTAATGTTTTGTTTTATATTTTGTGTTATCAGTTTAATGCTTGCCAGAATGTTGTGCAATTAAAAATAAACAGCAAAATGAAGAAAAATACATGTTTTCTCTAGACAAGATAGATAATAGATTATTATTCGTAATAAACAGTTATAATTGAGGAAACTAAGGATTTGTTTATAAATTTTCCATTAAAACTTACTTTTTTGGTTTAATCCAATTGAAATAACATTATAAAATGCACCACAGCACACAAGCAAAATAAATCTCAACTGGGATAATGACTATTTTCGAACTATTTAAAAACAGTGCACCATGTAGCGGTGCATACACAGATGTCAGCGTAGGGCCATTATCGATTACAGTCGGCGTGCGACAGAGCCGAGACACGCGCGACGCACGCGCATGCTTTTACCAGACGAGGAAAATCAGGTTTGTTATCACTGGGTGTTTAATCTTATTGATAAATGCAATGATCAAAATACTTACAGTAAGGACCTACCCAGAAGTAGCAGGCCGTTTAATAATTAATTTATTTGGCAATTAAAATGTGTCACATTGCTCAAAAAATCAATTTAATGTACGAAAAAATATAAACGAATGTAAAATATGTAAGAATGTAAATAATTAATCGCCGAACCGATAAAATGGCGAAACATTGTTATTTCCGAATGCGCCGCATTCTTGTATAATTTAATATTAATTACTAAGTACAATACTAGTAAAAGGGAAAGTGAATCATAAATAATAAAATACCCCATTGTTTCTGATATGGCATTAAACTTTTCTGATAACCTTTTATCTGCACTGAAATTTCAAAAATTAGGTCATTTTTTAAATTATGCAATTTACTAGGAAGCATTCTTGAGCTAATTTTTCGAAGGTCCAAATTGATTGGTGAAAATACCTCCCTTAGCACATACTCCCTTCTATTTTTAGCTATTGTGTGGGTTATTTCTTTTTTGGATCATAACTCTAGGAAGCGCATTGTCTAAATTTGAAAGGCAAAAATAGGGTTACTTGCTTGTTTTTTTTTGTTGCTTTTATACCTATAAAAAATTTTAATTTGAGGGCTTTTTAATTATAAAATCCCCCCATAAAAATATTCTAAAATCTCGTATCCGTATTTAGATTGGTACAAATAAATCTCTAAAAATATACTCACTTCTCTCACTTGTTTAAAAAAATAATAAAACTGATTTTAAACACCCACATCGTTGGCTGTTTATTTTCACACTACACTTTTATTTTCTGCTACTTTGCGGTCGGAAGCAAAACAATTGCATCCAGTAACCAATGGTGAGCTCGTGCTCATTTGCTTCCCCACTTCTTTTTTCACTATTATTATTGGGTTTAATTGCACGCTGTTTCCGCTTTATGGTCTACGAATCTCAGCAACTAAAGAGCATTTGAAATTCATGAGGCACCTCTCCGAATACATAATTATATAACTGCTTTCACGATGCATTTTCATTAACGGATTAATTAAACTTGGCCAGTTTTGAGATAACATCGGTATTATTAATAATACTTATATATTTTTTAACTTACCGATTGAGCGGTTCCTACAAATATATTTCAAATCAAAAGTGTTTCAAAAAAATCTTCATTATAAATTTACTTTGCAAAATATTAGGTTAAACCCAAGCGAATGGAAATTCTTAAAATAAAATATGTCAACTTCAAGTTTATTTAAAAAAAATACAATACCACATACTAGATATTATTATCTAGTAATTTCAAAATAATTAAGAAATAACGTAGAAATAATTGTTCAATGAATAATTTATGACTATTTCATCAAGTTGTAATACATTAAATATTCTTTTCCTTCTGTCAAAAGTAATAATTATAAAAGAAGACCTCACAATTAAAAAAAACTATAAACTGTGGGCGCGAATTTTTTGGAACGTTTTACATAAATTTTAAGTTTCTCTATTATTTTCGCAAGGATGTTCCCATAATTAGCGTAAAAATAGTAACAAAGTATGTTTTTCGATCTGCATGAGAAATCGGACACCAGATCCTTCCCATCGTCATTGTTTGCGTTATTTTGTTCTCCAGTAGGCGTTGAATTTCATTGTTTCAGGAGTATTTCCTGTTGTTGAGAATTCGTTTTAACTCTTTGTGTTCGGCTGACAAAAAACAACAATAACGACAAAAAGTAGCCGACATTAAATCTGACCAAGAAGACAAGACAACTGTTAAGTGATAAATGTGGGAGTTTCTATCAAATATGTCATTTGGTGCATCCGTTCATGTTTTTATTTAAAGCATACTTAGTTGTAAACTGTCGTTGAGTCCATACGTACATCTTTGACAAAAAAGTAAAGTCAATCTCATAAAACCGGCGTAAGTTCTCTCTATCTAGAGATTTATTAAAAAATGTCTTGTACTTACTGTATCTTTTTTGCTGCTTGCTTAAAGAATAAGGATGCCTTCACACAGGGCCATTTTCCTTGAGCATCCCGCATCAGAAAGATGTGTTTCTCGACCTCGACCTGTCTGGGGGCTGCAACTTCTAGAACCTATGACCACGTAGGCTGGACGTAGATCTGGACTGTATGGAGGATGTCTAACAATTCAACGTTTTGTCACAATTGAGCTGTGTGCGAACTTACATTGTCTTGGTTGAGAATGATGCGTCGTGTAGAGTTGAGATAAGATTACGTGGATTGGTGGACAGGTCCTTTGGTGTACCACCGTTTTGTTGACTCATGAGATAAATAATTTAATTCCATAGTCCAAACAACAGCTGCGAACGCTGTAGCTAAATATCACTGTATGCAAAACATAAAACACATTTCTCGCATAGTTCATACCAAAAAAAAAATTAGGTGTGGCGGGGTTTCGCATTGACAGATACAAAATATTTGATCGCATTGACAGATACAAAATATTTGATCGTCAAGCGGATTGTTTTGAATTACAGGCTAAAAATAGGGTATTATTTTCCGAGTGCGCTTGTTTAATTAATATATTGTTTATATGTTTAATAACATTTATTTCACGTCTTTTTTAGTAAGATCCATCGATAGTGAGTTATTTAAAAGTTATTTAAAACATTTTTAAAACTTTAAAAGTAGCTTTATAAATGCATTTGTTGTTATAATAATTTGTAATTTTTTTAATCAGTATTCCCTTCATATTGCTAAAAATCACTTAATGTTTCGGTTAAAATATTAAAGGTGTAATAATTTGGTGTAAGAGATGGCTATGGAGAACACCATTCTTATAAATCTCTCTCACTATGTGTCATCGAGAGGATCCACTCGACTAATCGCTAAACCCTTTATGGTTACCTGCCAGTTTACTTTTATGATAGAATTATTATTTACAGAAGATGCTTAAAAAGCATATTTATGTAGTTCAAGAAAAATAAAAATGTGCGTTTTATTATGAGAAGTATCCTGTGTTGTTTATACATTTTTATTATTTTATTATATGCACTTAATATGTAATAATTTTGAGTTAGTAAACATAAAATGAAATCGTGTCCACTAAGAATTTAAAGAGATGTTTATATGAATTACCAACATATTTAATATTACCATAAAATGATTGCACACTATCAATTACTCCATAGAGTTTTGAAGTGATACATTTAAGCCTTTAAAAATTTGACAATTAATTTGATTTATTAAACATTGCAATTTGGATACCTTACTAACATCAATGTCTTTTTTATATTGAATTTACACAAGCTTTTTAGTACAATTTATAGGCACACTTTAATTCATTGCCCTGCGACAAGTCGTTATTTACAATCTCTAAAGTTCTTGGCCCTCTTTGCTTCCTACACAGCAAGTATCAGCACCCTTTTTTAATCACTATTTGAGTTAATTTAAAAATGGATAGACGGTAAGTCCTATCTTCTGGCAAAGTAAAGTCGAATACTACTAGGCTGACTAAGAACGACTAGAGACCAAAACGTAATTAAAAGAGCTTGTGCCAAATTCTTAAAAACAGCCTCTTCGTACCTGAAAAATTGGTTTGCAAGGTTGGAGCTTCTGATTGACAGGCCGCGCCAAAAAGCCGATCAAGTTTTTTTATGAAGTCGACGTCAATCAACTACTCGGTAGGTCAAAACAAACGCTCATTGACAGTGGTCCAATACCTCTTCTATTTCATAGAAAATACCTGTTTACTATACAGACATAGTAAAAAAAGTTTATATAAATATATTTATGTCGATGTAGGTTTATTGTGTCCCAAAATGACGATTACTGGTTTGCAAAAATCAAAAAGTATATAATAAAGCAGTCACATTTTAGTTTTTTTAATTTTACAATTAAATAATTTGTTTAAATAATTTTTGCTGCTAATGAAACGCATGGAAACCTTTTAAAAAATTAAATTTATAAATGTTTTAAGTTCATTCAACCTGAGTTCTTTCAAAAAAAAGCAATCGAAGCAGCTGTTCGCCTAGAGAAATATGTTTTCTCAAGAATAACGCACTAGTTCTGCATCTACCCTGAATGGCTCCGTCTTCAGGAAAGTGAGTAAATGCAACCAAACCCTTTACTTAAAATCCAACCAAGAACCTTTTACCCCATATACGATATACGAGGGATGTCTTTTGTATTTTGCATAAATGTCAACATTAAAAAAATACAAGATCAAAAAACAACCATTTGTATATGAAGTAATCACTGAGTTATGAAAAACCAACCCAATACGACGAATCATTCTTTACAGTTCACCAGATAATTGCATTTTTTAGAGCAACGAAATATTTAATTGTTAGACCATCATCCATACAGCCTCGATTGAATAAAAATAATCATCATTAAAAGAAAACGCACAATAGGAAAAATATAAAATAAAATTTGGATATTTTCTTTCTAATTTTCAAAGATAGTTTTCATCGCATTATAAAGTGAAGACATCTGTCATACAAACATTTAAAAAACTCTCACTCTCACTAATATTAAATTTCCGGTAGGGGTTTAGCTACTCTAACCCATTTATCCATGTGCGTATTTTGTGTTTTTATACGCGTTTTTTGTGGATAATAAATAAGTAAAAATTTCTTTGATTTCAAAGAACTCAACGAACTAAATAAAGTGCGATCGGCTTACACCACACATAAGGTCTCAATATTTGGGGGAAGGGAAATTTGTTTGTTTTTTTCTTAATAAAAATAATATAAAAAGTAATCAGTCAATTTAAGCTCGAAGTGCTCAAAACGAGTGATCGTATGACGTCAAAACGAGTACTCGAATCGAGCAGTTTAAAAATAGTCTGTCTAGCAATATTTTGATTTTTCAAAAATTGTTTTTGCTTTATGAACATAATACAACCTTTACTCATCTTTATCAAAAATGGCCTAATGCAATTTTTAAATTATGATAATTTAATTGACATATTTGAAAACTAAAATTTCAAAAAGTAATACTACTATAAATTGGCTGATATAAGTAAGTGCAAATTTATATTTTATGAATTTGTTGTTAAGGTAGCGGCTGATGTTTTTGAAAACCTTCTATAAGTCCCCTTCTAAACCAGGTAGGCTCTCTTCTTAGGAATTTTACCCCATTTAAAGCAGAACCACAAAACTTTCTTTTAATTGCATGTTGCTTTACCAAAAACTTGCTTATGCCTCCTTTTTAAAATATCTAAAAATTGCTATATTGTCATTACACAAGTTCATGGCGCCCATTCTCTACTATATCAAGGTGATTTTCTTCAAAATAAGTTGTCACTTCTTTTCACTTTGCCAATACATTAGTCTTACTGAAAGAGAGAGGGCCTCATCTCCTGTTCGCTCCTCCTCTACCACTTCCTACTGTTGCTTTTTTCTAGCTTTTACAAGTCACCGTTTCACTCCTAAATATCGAGGGTTGATATATCGTAAAAATAAAAAAATTTCTTATTAATCGTAATCAAATTTATTTATTTCGTTTGAATGAAAATTTATTATCAATTTCGTTTTCTTTACGTTTTCAATGTCTGATTGTAACGTCCATTTATTAAACTACTCGTTATATAACCGCCTGAGGTCATTTTGATTAAAACCATTATATAATATGTTTTCAATTAACATTAGATTGAAAACGATTTGAATCGATAGATCAAATCAAGACTCCTTCTGAATATGCAACCCAACATTAACATAAGACAACGCGCTGACTTCGAGGAAAACAACTCTTTCTTCGCGGATGTTTTTTAATGTCAAAATTTCATGAAACTTACAACAGAGCCAAACATAAAACTATAACTCGATGTAAGTAGGTAACTAAATATTTAAAAAAATGTCTTTAACAAATACGGGCAGGTGCGTTTACAATGTTTTATCGTTTTAAAAATCTAAAGTCATATGTGTTTGTTTTATTAACAAGGAACAAACCACACATTTCATTAGAATAAAGCTGATAATTCTTTCACAATTTGTGCAGATGTTTGTGTTTATTTACTATTTCGCAAGCATATCTACTTTTAATTGGCTGATAAGTTTGATCGCCTAGTGAAATGTTTATTCAGGTGATATTTTTAAATCATTAATTTTAGGTGTTAAATTTTAAACTTTCTTTTCGATATAGCTGCGCTGCGTTGGCTATGACACACTTGATGTTTATCTTTTATTTGTTCTTTTGGTGTAGTTTTGTTGTATGCACAGTAAAATTTATAACAGCTATTAATCTGTTTTTAATGTCCCAATTACATTATCTGTCTTTTAATCTGAAATGTCAATTTTTCACTTTATCGAGGCCAAGAACTTTCGACGTATTAATGTTTTGAAATATAAAAAGGTATAGCTAATATCATCATTATTTTCTTATCAGCTTCCTAAAAGATATTGTTTTATTTTACTATTTAATCAAGCAAGCATTGCATAATTAGTTAAAACAAATGTGTTTTGGTCCACAACACTTATAGTTGTAATGTATCAAACAGGTAAGATTCGCCTGTAACACAAATATACCATTGAATGATTACTCTAATTCTTTAGAAGTTATTCGTCTGTTTGTTTTCTGTAGACAGGCTGTCTGGTCCCAAAATACTATTACTATAACCTGTTTCCCGCGTTTCAGTTCAGGTAGGTGATCTTTAGTAATTTGTAAGCTATGTGAAAAAAAGTTACACATATTCTATGAGAAAAACTGTACCAAAATTTTCCTGTATGTTACGATACTGATTACAATCAATGTAATTTCTCTGTAGGCTAGTTAAAATGGCTAAAAATATTCCTATCAGTATTGATTTTGCTAAATACTAATATTTGCAAAAACTGTCTATTACACCCACCTATATGTAAAAACACGTATATCTATATCAAATATTTGTAAAACCGAAGATAACAAGTTGCGATATATATATATATATATATATATATA
>JAUIMW010000783.1:0-15038 GCA_033557785.1 Enochrus cinctus
TAAGCTATTATTAATTAAATAATCAAGTGTTATAAGGTATCTAAATTTTTGAAATTAGTGTTTTGAAGATAGTTTTTCTGTTAAAGAACTCTGTAAATTTACAAAAACTGGTAAATTTTGGCTGCTCATATTTTTTTTAATTCCCTTTTGAATAGAATAGGATTATTTAAAATATGTTTTTAATTAATATTCTTAATTTATTTATGTAAAAATTACCCTTAATCACCCTTTTAACAAATGCCATTAAGATCAAATTTTAATAATGTAATTCATATTGTTAAGTTATATCAATATAATAAAATGTTGAATTGATTTTTCCTTCTAAAGACTCAATTAAATTGTGATATATTCATAGAACTTGAACACGTATTGAGCAATATCCTTGCGCCTAGATTGTAAGTTCTATAAGATTCTGGAATAATCAAACAAAATTATAAATTTGCAATCTAATTGGAATAGATTTTCCATCGTGAAAAATTCAATAATTTGTAATAGGTCCAAAGATATGCAACCAATATTACGTTATCCTTACACGCATGTCTCTCAATATTGACGTTTGCAATTTAAATTTGTTATCATTTTCAAGGAATAACAGAAAGAGATAAAAGTATATTTTGTAAAAAATTGTGCGAAACAACAAACTGATAAGCATATTTGGCAATTAAAAACATCTTAGGTTTATTGTATAAATTCAAACGTGAATTATTAGTCATGCGCATTCAGTTATTATCGGCCATGTTCGCTCGTTTACATTTGTGAAGTGCAGTAACTGGGTTGGTGTTTTTTAAAAAACAGTACATATTCCGGCCTAAACATGGCAGGGAATACAGGGATGGAACAGTTAATCCCTATAGTTAACAAATTACAAGATGCATTTACGCAACTTGGTGTTAGTATGACATTGGACCTCCCTCAAATTGCTGTAGTGGGTGGACAATCAGCGGGTAAAAGTTCCGTACTAGAAAATTTCGTAGGAAAGTGAGTAATTTTATTTAAAACCCATCTTTACACCTTTATTAACAAGTGATTATTGGTTTTATTGACTTTTGTCACTTGCCCTACTTAAGAAGTTAATAATTGATTTGACACTTGACAGCATCCAATGAATGATGATTCACAAAACTACGGATGCTCAATGATTAACTTCAGATTTTTCTCCTAACTGGTGATAATTTACTGATACAAGTGTCTTTTTCCTTTCAGGGACTTCCTTCCTCGAGGATCTGGTATTGTAACCAGAAGACCTTTAATCTTGCAGTTGATAAATTGTCCTACTGGTAATGTCATTTGCCTTTTTAATAAAATTGCACTTTTTTTGTACAATTAACAGATCTCTGACTAAACAAAGCATGATTAAGAACAAAGAACAATTTAATA
Organism: Enochrus cinctus; assembly: GCA_033557785.1. Lineage (NCBI taxonomy): Eukaryota > Metazoa > Arthropoda > Insecta > Coleoptera > Hydrophilidae > Enochrus > Enochrus cinctus. The sequence goes on from JAUIMW010000783.1 coordinate 1,378, forward strand.
AATGTTTTCAAATATAATAGTAGTTGAGCGTATTGCAAAAAAAATTAAGGCGGACAAACTGTTGTTAAAAGGGAGCAATATACATGATCTAAACTGATTCTCATACGTACCTATGATATTCAATTGACCCAATTTAACCTATAACAGTATCTAATTGTAAAAAATGAATTGAATATATGTAGCTATAAATTATTATGAGTAATTTTCCTAATTTTTAATATCGTTTCTTATTATTCTTCTATAAAATATTTTGTAATACATCTTCAATGGTGTATTTTGTTTAATTTTAATATCGAACTGTCAAATGTTTTGAATTGTCAAATTCTTGACAGTTCTTGTTTTTATAGGGAATCTAGTGTAAAATGTTGGTAACTCTTTTGAAGTGTCAATGTCAAAAATGATTTATAATGGTTGAATTGTCAAATCATAGGTGTTATCTGAAGCCCAGTAATTAGATTTCAATATATTTATATCTTAAATAACATTGATCAAATAAACATTATGATAATTAATACAGTTGTAATTAACTGCATATTACATCAAACTTTCATAGCGAAAAACAAATAAATATTTTTAAATCTTTTCATAATTGCTAGAAAATCAATTTTTCTTTGTACTGGTATTAAACCTCATCTACAAAGGCAAAGAATTTATAGCACAATAATAAAGGCTAAATTTAGAAAACAAACCGGATACATTTTATTTCACACAATACATATAATCTTTTGTTAGTATTGTCCGATTCTGTGGAGATTGACTTCATAAAGTATGTTTACTGTCGAGTATAAACTAGAAGAATTTTAAATTTGTTGGCACAGCTTTCATTTAATTCGGCGTGCAACATTCCAGACTGTATTCGCAGCATATGATCAATTTGAACTTGAACAGCTATGTCAATATATAATAGACATATATTTTTAAATACGATTTTTCCAACTACACCTAATTTTTCATGATTTATGTTAAAATTTTTCATATATTTGTGTATATGAGGTTGAGTAAGATGTAGAAAATATTATCTTATCTTTTTTTTACAAAAAACAAAGTGAACATGTAATAAATAACTATAATAGAAAGCATGACCTCCATTATTTTATCCCATGTTGATAACATAATACTGTTTAGAGCACCTGCAGCTTGATATTGACCATACCTGTGATTGGTCTGAAAAAAATTCTCCACTTTTAGTGTATATCATGTTTGTGTATGTTTTATTGCTTTGTTGTCATTGCAAAAAGCTTTAACAATTTTTGCAATTAGTTTATGTCACTTGATATAGATAAATATCAACTAACAAACTATATTAATATATAAAATGATAACGATTTTTAATATTTATTTCTTACTGATAAATAAAAAAATTAATGAAACGCATACCTAAATAAATAGATAAATTAAACAAATAGTCATAAATTTTTTTTTCTTCTAAAATATTTTGTTTCCAATGAAATATTTATAAATGCCTTATTGAATTAAAATTACTGCTTATGTGCCTCATTATTATTTTATTTTTTAATGATCCAAATAAAGAAGTTACTGTGAAACCACTGACATACAAACAAAACAAACTTTCCCCTTACAAACTTTTATTGACAATAATTAAATTTTAACTAGTTGATATAACTTCCTCAATATAATTGTAATTTGTTTTCTCTGTGAAACTGAATATATGTATGTACTGTTCTCTTAACTTTTCATTAAAGTAAATTACATTTTATTTTTTAAAATAACTTTATTGTTCATTTTATAGAATATGCCGAGTTTTTACACTGCAAAGGAAAAAAATTCGTCGATTTCGATGAGGTACGAAGAGAAATTGAAGGTGAAACTGATAGAGTCACCGGAAGTAATAAAGGAATTTCCAATATTCCCATTAACTTGAGAGTGTATTCTCCAAATGGTAAATCATGAAACGCATAACTTTTCTTTTTTTTCAATACCATCTTTTTAGTGTTGAACTTGACCCTGATTGATTTACCTGGGTTAACTAAGGTACCAATTGGCGACCAACCTGCTGATATTGAAGCCCAAATTAGGGGGATGATTATGACTTTCATAAAAAGAGATACTTGCCTTATCTTGGCTGTAACACCAGCTAATACAGATTTAGCAAATTCAGACGCTCTTAAATTGGCCAAAGAAGTAGATCCTCAAGGTAAGAATTAAAAAAAGTAATTTTCAATAATGTACCTAATTATAATTTCATTTTGTAACATAAAAACTATACACAATAACACTTGTGAATTCTTTTGTTATTCTTATTATTTCGTAATAACTTCATGCTAGAATAAATTTCCCAAGAACGACACATAATTGTTTCAAAAATATCTTAAATTTCTTAGACCACTTTTCCTTAATTCTTGGGTTTTTATAATAACTTACTGGAAATGCACCCCAGGCTAACATTTAAATATTAAAAGATATTAAATACCTCTAGAGTCTTTAATACAATCCTCATAATGTTGTTAGGTATTAGGACAATCGGTGTTATTACAAAGTTAGATTTGATGGATGAAGGTACAGATGCCAAAGATATCTTAGAAAATAAATTGCTGCCGTTGCGAAGAGGCTACATCGGTGTTGTAAATCGTTCGCAAAAAGATATCGAAGGAAGAAAAGATATCAATGCTGCCTTAGCTGCTGAACGAAAGTTCTTCATTAGGTAATAGAAAATAATTTTTTTTTTAACTCCACTGCAAATTCTATTTTTTTGCAGCCATCCTTCATACAGGCATATCGCTGACAGATTGGGCACACCATACCTTCAACGTGTGTTAAATCAGCAACTTACAAATCACATCAGGGATACTCTACCAGGCTTAAGGGATAAATTGCAAAAACAATTGTTGCAACTTGAGAAGGAAGTTGAACAATTCAAATACTTCAGACCCGATGATCCATCCATTAAAACCAAGGCTATGTTACAGTAAGTAAAATTTATTTTCTTTTTAATAATTGTTTGAAATTTTACATTTGTATTTTAGGATGATTCAGCAATTACAGAGTGATTTTGAACGAACAATCGAAGGTTCTGGTTCAGCACAAATTAACACCAATGAGCTATCAGGTGGTGCTAAAATCAATCGCTTGTTCCACGAGAGATTTCCGTTTGAAATTGTTAAGATGGAGATCGACGAGAAAGAACTCAGGAGAGAAATTGCTTTTGCAATTCGAAATATACATGGTATCCGAGTAGGATTGTTTACTCCAGACATGGCATTTGAAGCTATTGTTAAAAAACAAATTGCACGTTTAAAAGAACCTTCTATTAAATGTGTCGATTTAGTTGTTACTGAATTATCTAATGTTGTTCGTACTTGTACCGATAAGGTGAAAATGTTAAAATTAAAAGTTATTGCAAAAATTACATAAACATTTGTTTTTAGATGGCCAGATATCCACGCTTAAGAGAACAGACTGAACGTATAATAGCTACTCATATTAGAACAAGAGAACAAATGTGTAAAGAACAATTAATCCTTTTAATTGACTGTGAATTAGCTTATATGAATACTAATCATGAAGATTTTATTGGTTTTGCAAAGTAATATTGTATATATTAAATTTATGTTTGAGAATTATTAAAAATGTTTTTTTAGTGCTCAAAATCAGTCTGAAAGTGCAGCTAAAACAGGATCTCGAGGAGCACTAGGAAATCAAGTTATCAGAAAAGGTTACATGTGTATTCACAATCTTGGTATTATGAAAGGAGGATCTAGAGATTACTGGTTCGTTTTGACTTCGGAGAGCATTTCATGGTTCAAAGATGAAGAGGAACGTGATAAGAAGTACATGTTACCTCTTGATGGGCTTAAATTGAGAGACATTGAGCAAGGTTTCATGTCCAGGCGTCACATGTTTGCCTTGTTCAATCCCGATGGAAGGAATGTTTACAAGGTATTTAACTGTTATTAAAAGTTGTTTAATAAATTAATAATGGCTGTAATTACAGGATTTCAAACAACTAGAATTGAGCTGCGAAACTTTGGATGAAGTAGATTCGTGGAAAGCCTCTTTACTTAGGGCTGGAGTGTACCCAGAAAAGCAGACAGAGCAGGCAAATGGAGAAGAGGTAATTTTTTTTCATTATTTTATTTTTCTAATAATTTTTTTACATTATTGGATTTTACTGAAGCTCTAAGACAATTCCTTAAATTTGAAAAAAGTACTATCTGTCTTGAGTTTTACAAAATAAATTTAGAAATTCTCTATAAAAATGTTACTGTGCCTTGGTAAGTCATTTTGTAGTTGTTTAAAATGTATTTCTTAAGAAAACACACAGACACACAAATTAAATAGCAACAGTATTTTTTTTTTATTTAATAAATGTTGAAAGTACTGTGTTTTTTACACTTACACCTCATACACTTTATATTCTGATTTTATACTGAACAATTTTTTATTAAGAGATATTGGCATCAAAAGATTAGATTTTTTTAATATAAGCCTACAGAAAATTAATACCACAATTTATTTACGAATTGTTACTTAATTTCTACTTTTAATAATAATGTCGGATGCATTCCACATATGCACACTTGACACAACTATAGATATAAAATTATTGTGTATGTATTTCTTTCAGACTCGGAAAAAGGCAAGTCAGTAATAAAGTAATATTAAACAGCGTAATAATATATCATACTTAGTTAACTTAAGTTAAAAAAATCTTGAGAGCAACAATTTAAAAATATTTTAAGAATTACACTTGTGTAAAAATAACCCATGATTAGTTTTATATAAAATATGACGATATAATCTATTCATTTCTATAAATAAACGCTTAGTATGATATTTTTTTACCATACATTTAAAGTTTTGTAAGTTTTTATTTATAACTTTTGTTAATTGCCTTTATACCTAACTACCTGCTAAAACTAATGTGTGTTTTTGTGTTTTTATATCGCTCTTTTTGCTGCAGGGAGAAAATTACCAGGTTTGTAAAACACGCAATTAAAACATTGGTACATTTCTGAGCATTAAATTTAAAGTGTTTCTAAATTATAAATATCACTTGGTAATTTTTATTTGATTGTAGTGTTGACATTCAATTATTCCCTTATAGCTTGAAAACAATGCAGATACAGAAAAATGGCAGGAACTCTGCTAAAATTGTATTAATTATATTATGTACTATTCAACTAAATCTATAAATAATAGTAGAGGTGCTGAAAAAAATTAATTATTTTTGTGCATTGCCTTGGATTCAATTTTTAATTGGACATATTCAACTTTTGAGATGATGTGGAATAACCAGTTGTTTAATATTTTCACTGGTTTCATACATTCTATACTTCCATTTTGAAACAAATTATTAGATTAGTTAGTAACTAAAAGTATACTTCTCAAGAAATGATTGGGAAATCAATATTACGAAATGACTATTACAAGCTCTTGATTTAATTCTATTTAATTTTTCAGAGTTTAATTTTTTCAACGAGGCTGATTTTCTTGCAGAAATGAAAATTTCTAACAAATTTCAATTTCATGGTTACGTTGAAAATTTTAGAAAATCAAGTGTATCTGAAAGCATACTCAAGTCTCAAATTAGCACAGAAAATAGTGCAAAAAAAAACAAGTATGTGAGGCACAATATAAAGAAGTATAAATACTCTCTTTTATTTCTTTATATCTCTGCAGTATTGCTTGTGCGTACATGCGCCAAGTAGAACATGTAAAAATATCCTTAATTATACATGTATGTGATGTGCATCTATTTTTGCTCACTATTGCATGAGTTTTTGGTAAATACGTAATTTATTTCATGTTATTACAACATAATTCCATGTTTGTTCCTACCACACCTGTATGTAGTGTTTCAAGTTTAAAGTCCACTTGACCATCCACATATTTATCAAGGTGGCAGATTACTCTAGTGTGCACCCTACCAAGTGGGCATAGAAGCCGAACTTATATATGGGCGTCACTGAAGTCATTAAAGACTTGTGGGTGACTGACCCATTTCATTAATTCATTAATATTATTGATTAATTTGATTGTGTGATGCAACAGTTTTTTACGTAAATAATTTAATCATACATTTTATTTAATTTTAACTAATTTCATAAATACGTATAATATAGCTGATATGAAGCAAATGTTTTTTTAAATAAAACAGTAAATATTATGTAGTTTTGGTAGAATTAACAAAATTATACTCCTGCATGGTAATGCTTCATCCACATGTTTTACCCCACTCGCTGTATTCACTAGACATTACTCTTTCTAATTTTTATTTGTTTCGATTGATGGCGGCACATGACACTCAGATAAGTCAACATTTCAAATCGTATGAAGATATCAAATTTTTTTTTACATTTTTATATGTTCCTCCCTATACCAATAGAGGAGCTATTTTATTTCCAAAGTTTTCGGTATTTAAAAAAAGAACTCCATGTTCATGTATTTTATCTTGTATTTTTTCTACTTTATCGTCACACACATTAAAAACCACTATTTTTTTTTAACAAGTACCCGATGCATTGAGTCTCTTAAATACATAATCGCTGTTTATATTATATGAGGAAAAGGCTTCATATTTAGTCTACTAAATAAAAGCTCAGTAAAGAGTCGTCCAGCTGCTTTCACATAGCACTCCCTCCTGTGCACTTCATTCCAGGAATTTCCCCCAACATAATTGATCGTTATATTTATTACTTTTTTTACTATTTATTTTCTATTTTCCAGGTAGCTTTTTATGATATTAATATAATTTCTCTAAATCCTATAATTCTCAATTTAATTAATTTTTGATATATGAATGTTTTTTGAATTTAGATTTGAGGTTTAGCATGATGGCAATTTGTAAATTCCATTTTAAAAAAATTACTGTTCTTTAGAGACGAAACACTCAACCAGTACTTGTTTAAAATCTGCTAGGTCAGAGAAGTATGGTGTGTGCTAGAGAATTTCCCAACTTAGATCTGTAATTTTCTGACGAGTCCTCAAAGCACCATGTGATCTGTCATTATCATGATAGAGTATGTCCTTCCTATCGAACATCGACGGCCTCTTTTTTTAAAGGGCTTTACTTATTGGTCCTCGAATATTCCACCATATACACAAAATTGTCTTATTCAGACTTAATCTCGATTTAGAGGCTGAGGGAGAAGGTTGTCTGGGTTCACAGTTTGCTCTTTTTGTTACGATATTTTTGTAGAAAATCCACTTTTCATCTCCAGTTATCATTCGCTCAAAAAAAGGTTTGATATTAATCCGAGCAAGCAGAGATGTGCATGTGATGACTCGATCATTTAATTTTTTCTCATTTAGCTCGTGTAGTACCCATATAGAATATGGCCACACCAATCCAAGTCTCTGCATATGATCCCAAATGGTTTGTCGAGTTGAATTAAGCTTTTCTGTAATCTCATCCATGCGCACACATGTTGAAACTCGATATGGCATTATCAGACAGAACTATCCGGTAGACCTAATATCTTTGTCCACACTGTCCTAGTTTGTTTTGTTTTTAAATTAGCGTTTGTTCTTCTATGTTTTCATTCACCTATGTTCTCATTTTTTCACTTCTTATTAGGTTTCTTTTCCTAAATTATTTATATATTTCATTGATCTGTTGTTTTATTGCATTTCACTCACTCAGTTTGAGTGTATGAATTTCCTGTCTTAATCCTTGCTTTTGTATTTTATCATTAGCGTCTCCGGTTTACTTTGTTAATCTAGTGTTTATTCTCTTCCGTTCCTTTGTGCAATTGTAAATCTTTTATACGATTCCCATTCACCGGATCATTAATAGTACTATTTGCCCTTATAAGTTCCATAGCATTTGGCAAATTCATCACCTTCCATTACACATTTACTACATTCTCGGAAATGTTTTAGTTTTTTTTTTGTTAATTTTTTGCAGGCTTCCTCGTTTGTGGTATTCACTAAATACTTTTAAACTTATCGCTCACAGGCTGAATTAAAAAATTCTGTCGGTTAATTAATTGTGAGTATATATTAAGAAATTTGAATATTTTAAAAATAAATATATTAGGAATGCACGCCCAGTTAAAAATTTAATTTTATAATATATGCTCTAAAAATAATGGGTTTTGGCCAGAACCTCTAACTCAAATTAAAAATGAAATTATATTAGTATTAAAACATATTGTGATGTGATAATAACTATAATATGCAAATGATTAAAACACATAAGCAATCAATTAATAAATAACTCTGAAACCGAACCACTAACTTGATAGGCATTCTGAATTGAATTGGCTTGGTGTGAAACAGTTCAATTTTTTTATTAATTAAATGTGATACTATATTTCATTTAGTTTTAAATATCATTCACATTACTTCACTAAAATATCATTATACAAAATTGAGGCACTCTACTTCAGCACACTTTTTATTTCAGTTGAACTTCTTATCTTCAACGAAGGTTATTTTTAAATACTTAAATGCTTCCTAAAAGCACTGACACCAAAGCAAAAGCGTGCACTTATTGTGTAGGCGCCAATTTTACCTTTAAGCCTTTTTTATCAGCAGAGAGATTAACCATTTTAACCGCTTACTACTTGCAGAATGAAATTTTTAAATATTTATATGATAGTTCCCATATTTGAACTTTTCTTCTTAATTGTATAATATTAATGTAAATATCTGGTTTAAATATGGGCACATTATTTTTAAATTTTCTGTAGTGTAATGATTTAGTACTTTTGAATTTGCATCTTATTTAAAAATTTGACAAATCGAAATATTATATATTCTAAAATCACTAGGGGGGAGAATCTGGTGCAAGCAGTTCCATTGATCCACATGTGGAAAGACAAGTTGAAACAATCCGAAACCTCGTAGACAGCTACATGAGGATTGTTTCAAAAACAACAAGAGATCTGGTACCAAAATCGATTATGATGCTTATTATCAATAACACAAAAGACTTCATAAATGGTGAACTCTTAGCTCATTTATATGCTAGCGGAGACCAAGTAAGTCAATTAAAATTTCCTTGGCATTCATACATTTAGTCCCTCCCCTTTTAGTCTCAAATGATGGAAGAATCTCCAGAGGAAGCCCAAAAACGAGAAGAAATGTTAAGAATGTACCATGCTTGCAAGGAGGCCTTACAAATTATCGGGGATGTTTCCATGGCTACAGTATCTACACCAGTACCACCTCCTGTTAAAAATGATTGGCTTGCGAGTGGTCTGGACAACCCAAGGTTATCTCCTCCGAGTCCAGGAGGGCCTCGAAAACCGACCCCACAAATGGGACAGGTTGGATCAACTGGTATGCATTTGTTGTTGATTTATGGTTTCAATGCTAATTTTACTTTATAAATAGGCTCATTTGGTTCAGGAGGTGGATCGAGAGCTCCTCCTCCACCACCAAGTTCTGGAAGACCAGCACCGGCAATACCCAACCGACCTGGTGGTGGTGCACCACCTATGCCACCTGGCAGACCACAAGGTCAAGCCCTACCTGCACCTCTTATACCAACGTAAGTAGTTTTTCTTTTATTTTGATGTGGTGAAGGAAATGTTGGTATTTGTGGTATTTTGTAAAGTATGTATTAAATTAACAAGGCATGCAATACGTTTGGAGTATTAATTATTATAGCACACTTTTTTCCAATTGTTGCAAAGCTAATAAAGTGAAGTAATTTAAAAAAAAATTGATTTTGTAGACTGCGTTTGATGTCATTGATTATATTAGATGTGCAACTTTGCTTCCATCGTTTTACAATAGATGGTAAGTGTTGGTTTAAATAAACAGATGTAGACATAATTATATTAAGTTTCGGCATTTGTCGACATAATCCCATGGTGACATTAGTCGATTTGGGTCCACTTCGTTATATTCATTGCTCCAAGGTTATGCTTTGTATTTGGTGGGACCAGCTCAATGTAGTGTCTGAGACGATCACAGGCTCTCTGTATTGAAAGCAATTAATGTGTTTGATTCGTGCATTAAAGGAAAAACGGCCGCAATACAAGAAGAGACACGATTTTGCAAATTGACAATGCTCATCCTTATGTTGCACAATCCATTAAAACATACCTAGAAATGTTGAAATTTGAAGATCTACCTCACGCGCTGTATTCTTCAGACATGGCTTCTTCAGACTATCACTTGTTTTGATCACTGGCATACAGCCTGGCTTACCAGTACTTACTCTCTTATGAATAAGTCAAAAATTGGATTAATACATGGATCGCCTTATAATATGAGCATTTTTTCGACCTGGAATTCCAAAACTTCCTGAAAGATGGAAGAAAGTAGTGACCAGCAAAAGAAAATATTTTGAATCGTAAATGCATAACCAATTTTTACAATAAAGCCTCGAATATCGAGAAAAAACCGGTGGAAGCGCCTAATATAATTGATTTTTTTAAAAATTATTGAATGAATCGGATTTATTGCATGCTTGCATTTTTTTTTTGCCTAATTATAATTTGAAAACATTTTTATGGGACTTGATGAAATGCCGCATTAATACTAACATTCATGTATAAGGCCGCAGCCACAAAATTTAGGTTGTGGTTTTATTTGCAGGAGGCGTTAAGAAAAATCTACCCATAACATTATTTATATATGCTCCTAGGCATAGAGCAATATTCAATTGTTAAAACGACGTACATACAAATGTATTTGAATGTATGTGGTCACAAATCATATATAAAATATATATAAATATTATATAAATTATTGAAAGTAGATTTACTAAATTTTTTAATTAATTAAGTTAAATTGAGTTGATCTCGATATTTAGAGGCACTGATAGACAACATTGAATGTGTAGAGTTGGAAAAATCACATAGTAAAATGTTTGTATACACAGTTCTTATGCACATCATTTTTAGGTATATTCAAACTGGAGTGTAGCTCAAATTATTAGAAATACCTTAATAATTGGCAAATCATCTCCAACTCTACTTTTCTATTATTATAGTACTTCTATCTGTCATACAACCTAATTCACTAACTTCTCTTTATATATTTTTAATTAACATTTTCATTCTTGTATAATTATTGGTTGATTATGTGACAGATGTCTGAAGAATTTTTAAAGAAAAAGAGAAGTTAGAAGTTGGGCGTGTATAAATAACGATCTACAATCATTCTTCTATACAATCTTTCTAGATTCTTTATTAATACTGTAAATCTATTTTCAAATTGAGATTAGGTGCTCCCTTTGTTGATGCTTCGCTTATAAAGTGACTTGTCTATAGATATTGTGAAATATTTGTAAAAAAATGTCGCACATGTTGTCATGTAAGCTAGATTGTTGATTACTTGTATGTAATTAATTGAAAAATATGTTAAATTTTTACAGACTAAAGATGTCTCATGATTCTTCAAATAAAAATTAGTTTGTACCACTTGTTCAGTTTTCACAGTATTACAGGGTATATACGGTATTAAATATCAAACACTAAGAATTAAAATAAGATTGTTTTTAAAAATTTGCTTCCAAACCTCCGAGAATATTGATATAATGATAATTAATAAGCTGTTTTAATGATCAAAACTAATTGAAACAGCAATTTTGAACTTGGTACAAAATATTTTTATACATGAAGAATAACGATAAATACATACATAAAAATTGTAGCCAATTAGAGGATTATCATGTAGTTGTTATGAAATATTGGCGAATTGTTGATATGTAGATTAAAAAAGGAATGATATTAAAAAAATCGATGTAAGCTTTTTAAATTTCTTGAAAATGATATATATGTGTAATAAACAGGATAACAATTGCTTTCCAACTGCAATTAACTCTTGGAAGTATATAAAATGTACAAATATACACATGTGGGCTGTTACACCATTTTTTTTTTTAAATATTGATAAATATCAATTATTTAAATAATTTTCATTTGAACTGCAAAAATTTGGGATGATTTATGTAGCTTTGTTGTTTCAAAAATCATCCTATTTCAAAATTTCACTTTTGCTTATATTTAAATTGCTTTAACGTACAGTTTTGCTAAATAACCGATCATAATATAATAATTTTTAAATCATTCAACTTTCTGTACCAATGCGTAAACGATATTTGTGTGCCTTATTCAATTAAACCTCAACAAAAAAAAAATCGTAGGGTTTTTGAGGGTATTAAAAATGTGATATAATTATCTTTTAAAAAAAGAATAAACAAAATCCTACATTTGCAATCTGTCTTCCGATTATTTTTAATGTTGAACATGCTTGTTGGTGATGAGTAAAACTGTATGTTAAAATCTTTCTATATTTCAGTACATTTTACAATATGCACCTACCAAAATTGCCTCAAAATAATTTTTTTTTCTAATTTTTGTGGGTGCAACAGAAATTTCTGATGTCTATATATTTACCAGGTTTTGGAATTAAAAATTTTGTGGCTGTTCCTTAAGTTAGGCTTTGCTTTTAGAATATCAGACTGAATTGAGCATTTTTTGATATTGAATCGAACTTACATGCAATTCAATCTGTCGTATTTTTGTTGCATTTGCATTATTTTTGTGTTACGTATAAATTCTAAGGGGCTAAGTATTATATTTATAGACGAGTGGGTGGCCAAGGCCAGGGGGGTATCCAAATACCACAACAAGTGCAGATGGCTGTTGGTCGTGCTGTCACCAATGCGGCTGTCAACGAGCTCACCAATGCCTTCAAATTCCATAAGTAAATTGTTTGTATAATAATTACTATTAACATAGACTTACATTATTATGTTGTATTATTATTAACATTTTATAATATATTAACTGCATTTAAAAGTATCGGATTTAAAAAGTTTTTTGTTTTTATTTTTCATCTATAAAAAGAAATGTGTAAACCTCATTAAGAAATCGAACTCAGTGCTCGTGCTTTGAAAGCACATATATCATGTTTGTGTTCCCCATATTTATTTTATTGTATGGGGATCACTGTTGTATCTATTTTTTTTATTAATTTCTGTAGTTATTTGCCTCAAATTCTTGGTAGTATTCCAAATTAAATTAATTGAACGAACACAAATAATAAATTTACTAAAGTGAGATAATATTTGATGAAACGGCAATATGTATTTAATAAAAGCGAGGAGATATCAGTAGAAAAAAAATTGTTATTCTAAACATATGTGTAAAATTATAAGTGCAATATTAAAGGATGCACAAAAGGATCTTCCTTATTCCATTGTTGTTCATTAATAAAAAAATGTTATATTGTGGCACCTGCATTCACATAGAAAAATATTAGGTTGCATTGTGAAAAATAGCCGTTATTCTATAGGCATTATGATATATAACATATTGTAGCAGCAGTCAATTATTGACGTTCGTAAATGCATGTTGTAACCAAAAAAAAAATAGTATAGCTACATGAAATTTGTGTATGTACTGTAAAATAATCTTAAGCTTGTTGATTGTTGATCTATTTTTTTACAGTTATTATTTATAAATTACCATTCATATTCACAATGTACGCTAAATTACAAAATTAAAATATATAATTGTATGGTGGCATCAAATTTATTATACTTTTTATATCGGTTTAAAAAAAATACATTTTCCATAATAAGAATAATGTATTCCGTTGAAGCATTAGAAATCAGGTTAGATTTATTTTTATTGACTTCATTGTTGTACAATAGGCAGCAGTATTCAAGAAAAAAATTTAATAATCCTTATTTTCTTGTGTACATGCCAAGTTTGAAATTTTTAATAAAAATAATT
>JAUIMW010000784.1:0-15037 GCA_033557785.1 Enochrus cinctus
TATATATATGTGTGCATGTATATATATATATTATATATATATATATATATATATAAACATTATATATATATATATATATATAAACATTATATATATATATATATATATATATATATATTTATTTATATACATATACAAAATCCATTAACCACATCACCAACAAACATTGTTAAATTATCAAGCGACACCTTTGAAAACCAGCCTGTGTACATGTAATGAGTTGGCAATGCTCAACTCAACCCAACAATCTAAATGATTTTTTATCATTCTTTCTAATGTTTTATAGACACACGAAGAAAGAGCTGTTGATCTGTATGAAGAAGGCAATTCTCGTTACCTTTTAAAATAGGTACAATAATTTGTGCATTCCATACAAATATCTATTCTGAACCAGTCCATATTTCGTAAAAAATATTAAGTAGATATTTTCTAGCAATGATGGGCATGTTTATCATGACCAGAAGCTGTATCCGTGGATTTGGATTTAATTGCATTAGCTGGTTCTGAATAACTGTACTTTTTCATAAGAAAGTGTGATGTCATTGACACAATGTGGTAAATAAATAGGTTCAACTGGGATGGAGTCGGGAGCAATTAGTCTAACGAAATCATCCATCCAATCAGCAAGATTCCCCCATGTTTGGTTTCGAGATGAATTGAATATTCCTTTGAATCTTTTCAGTTTCTCAAACAGAAGACATTAATATATTTTTGGATATTGAATTCCAATAGCTGACAAATGATTACCTTTTTCTTTTCTTTAAAAAAATTTTTGATTCTGCAGCAATTCTATTGTAACGTATGAATTTTTGTAATGGTTAGTTACAAGGATTGCTACTCCTCCTCTGCTATCTTGTCAAATATAATCAATTTGGTAAAATGTTCAAATGATGCTTTATTGTCACTAAAAGATCTAGCGTTCCATTTCACTATTTTAAATGGTTTATTTATCATTGTTTGAACACAATATATTATCCAAAGCCTAACTAACGAAATAAGAGTTAACAATTTGTTCACTATTTAAAATGGAGATTATTAGATTTAATAGTAGTTCTTTTTTAACTGAGATGCTATTCAATTTTGATTTAGTTTGTGTTGTGGTATGCTGGTGAGAAGGGGTTCTTTGACAAACTACCTAGAGGTTTTATTATTGATGGAAACATAGGTTTTGATAAATTGGTTTTTCTCAGGGTGTTCGGTTGGTGCAGCAAATTGACATGTTTATTGGTATTTGAAGTATAAACAAGCGTAAATACACAAAATCACCAAGATGAATTCAAGATTACAAAAACGAGAACTTACGTCAATATTTCTAACACTTCTCCACGGAGACCTAGCACTGGGAAACACCCAAAGAAAGAAAAACCATGAAAAAAGAAAAAGTGAATTATCTATGTAATTTCTTAAAGGTTCAAGGTTTTAAACAAATTAGGAATACCCAAAATGAATAAATAATTGTAGAGCGCCACTCAAAAATCCTACAAGAAAAGCTTAGAAGCGCAATTAAAGACAAAGTACGACATACGATGTACTTATTATAACTGGCGAGAACAATATTGGAAAACAGTTCATCGAAGCAAAATCTAATTGCCATTATGTTAGAACACAGGATTTATAAATAATTTGTAAATAAATAATTAATAATTAAATAATAATTTCAAAAGTGGTGAATATGTAATGTAAATAGTTAACCTAATTCCTAAATATTTATTCTTAAAACAAATCACGAAAGTTGTAAAAAAATAAATTTTATTTATATTTTAATGTGAAATATGTGCGTGTTTTGTTATCACATAATATATGAAGAAAGGGCAACTCTTTATTATTATTATTATTTTACTATCGAGTTAATACACTTCTCAACATAAATGTTGAGCCTTAATTTCAACATTTATTTCGGAAAATTTTCTGACCATTCTAATTCTAAATCATTTAATTGTGTTGGTCATTTTTACTTGGTTCTATAACTTGTCTACCTGTACCATCAATATGAGGTTATAGGAGTTGTAAATATATTGACTAGGTGCTAGCAGATCAAGTTTGGCCTTTTGCAGGGCTCAATTCTGGGTTCTGTATTATTTTTACTGTATATAAATGATTAAACTGGTAGTTTGTCCGAAGCCGAAATCTCTCTTACAATACTTACTTTGTATGTGAGGATGCAAATCAGCAGTTCGCTAATAATACTTGCTTTGTATGTGTGGATGCAGTGACTCTGTAGTGTTATATTAAGAAATAGTTACAAATCCACCTTTATCATATACACATTAATAATATGGATGCTTAACAATTGATTAACATCTCAACTGGTCACATAGTAGTTTTGTTCGCACTGACCATTTCAAACCATTTGCAACCGTTAAAGATGCATTTATTTTATTAATCTTTTACAAAGACTTTCAATTTGCCTTTCCAAACTAGTTCCTCTCTTCAAATTAAGTAAAAAATAAAAGTATATTAATAAATACCTAATCTTAGAGTACTATGTAAATAATAGAAATGAATGGATTAATAAAATAAATGGTCGCATCTATAACGGTTGCAAACGGTTTGAAATGGTCTCTCTGAACAAAGCTATTATATCAAATTAGAAATTCATTTTTATTTATCTTTTATACTGATTAAATTACTCATTAAGCATTTATTTAGTTATATTTTTATTTATAACCTTTCAAAGAAAAACTTTGTCAGTCCGTTTGCAAAAATCTATTATTATATTAACAAGTGAAAAATAACACGTTAAATTTCAGATTGATTGCATTGTTAATGCTGCAAATTCTTCTCTTTTGGGAGGAGGTGGTGTAGATGGATGCATTCATAGAGGAGCCGGATCTGATTTAAAAGCTGAATGCAAAACTTTAGGCGGTTGTCAAGTTGGTGATGCTAAAATTACAGGAGGATATAAATTGCCAGCTAAATGTAAGAATAACTAATTTTTAGCTATGTAAATCATTTATGAGTTAATTATATATGATGTTTTAGATGTGATACACACTGTTGGTCCCCAAGGGGAACAAACAGAAAAACTACGAAGCTGCTATAAAACTTGCCTGAGAGTAATGGCTGAACAAAATTTACGAACTATAGCTTTTCCATGTGTTTCGACAGGTATTTATGGTTATCCATTGGAACCCGCTGCACATGTTGCCAACTATGAGGTTCGAAAATATTTGGAGGAAAATGGAGATAAAGTAGATCGAATCATTTTCTGTATATTTACAGAAGATGATCAAGATATATACGAAGGAGTTATGCAATCATATTTTCCTTTGCATTAAACTGTTTAATAGTAGATTTTTTTCACAGTAATCTTATTGATGTGATTTTTGAGTTTCATATTAAGTACATATAAGGTTTGTTTACATAGATGATTTCTTTCTCTGTAAATTTTAAAAATATATCTTTTTAGTTCCAGCAATAAAAATAACCTGTATATTTAATGTTAGAAATCATTAAAAACTAACATTGTGAATAAGTGTTGATAAAGAATACAAAATTTTTAAAATTAATTTTTATTGTTTAACGAAAAGAAAATATAATTTTAATTATAAAAAGTTCATTTATTATACATATTCTGTTTAAAATAAATTTTGGGATCTACTATTTCTTTTTATAACCTACATACATATATCGAAATATCCAGTATATATCATTAATTTATCTTTTAATGTTAATTTAGCATCAACTTGGATGTTTGAGCCATTTTATATAAAATGCATCAGTGTGTGAGTGAAGACTAACATAAAGATTCTACAAGAGTCCTGAATGAGATGACAAGAGTCTTATCTAAGACCTAGATAATGTTGTTCAGCACAATCCCTGCAAAAGTTTCAGTTCTAATGAAGGAGTGGACTGCCACAGTGTAAGTTCTCTGGATACTTCCATAGAAGGAACTTGTTCTATAAAGAAACATCGAAATTAATCTCTGAATATACGCTCCGAGGAAAATCTAAGACCGCCTTATTAATTCTCATTTGTAACACAATCTTGACATTCTTATGTAATTTTATTAGTTATATTTACTGCAATAGGTGCAATTTGTTTTAAACAATTATTTACTTTTATATATGAATTGATAAAGTTATTCTAAAAAGGCAATAAAAAATATTGAATTTCTTGGAACATCAATTCCTAAACAAAGAACAACACGAATATAGTAAAAAGAAATCATCCTTAACCTCCATTTTACAAATGATGATTAATCATTAATTGTGTGAACAACAAAGATAAAATAAGCTGTACTAGTTGTAGTTTAAGTAAAGCCTTCAACATGTCAGAGTCTTTCTACAAAGAATTTATCATAATGGTATAACCTTATTAAATCCTCTTTGGAAAATAGAAAGCAATTTGTTTTCTGGGAGATGTAATATTCAAAGTAACACTTACCTGTGGAGTCCTCCAAGTATCTATTCTTGGCCTGGTGTTGTTATTCCTATATTTGCCAGAAAACATAGATATTTCTGTATGAGGACGACACATCTTTTTTAAGAGGAAATTGTTTAATTGTCACCTCTTAGAGCTTAAACATAGTGGGTATTATTTGTAAGGTTCCACAATCTTTTGTGGACAAAGATAAAGTTCGAGACATGTTGTTATAAGCTTTAGAGCCCTTACAGACAACCGATAAGGTTACTTATAAAAGAAGTGCCAAAAGTTTTTAATGATAATAAAAAAAGAGAGAATTTATTGGAGATAATGTAATGTTGCATTAACCATGTAATTTTGACAATACTTTCGTGCTAAAAATATACGCTAGTAATGCGCTCTACTTATTTTGAACGAGAGGTATTAACTCTTTTAGAAAGTCATTATTATGATTCAATTAAAACTATATTAATCTAAAATTAAAAAAATATATTTTTATGATGACTTTTTCTAGAAAACATTAACTTGTTAATAAAATTATTTGCAATAAGCAATTTTGGCCATTGACCCTCATTCAAATCAATAATATCAATTTAAATCACTTTTTCAATATATATAGCCAACATGCATCTGTTATTTCTTGATACTTAGGAAACATGGAATTGTTTGAAGAAAATTGAAATTTGTTGTATTAAGTAGTATTTATAAACAAAATCATTTTAACAAATTTATTTTACTAATAAAAAATAAAAATGCTTACTAACAAAAGAAAAATAAAAATTCAATAAGTACATATTCAATTATATAAAATATAAATCACAAGAAAACGGAACTTTGGTTATAATTTACAATAGCCTAAAACATCATAGTACGTTGAGCATTTCTAGATGACTAAAAACTTGAATAAAACTTCTACTTTTATGCAGAACAATATAATTTTCTTATAAAATATTATACTACCTTGTATCAGTCACATTACTGTTTATTTAACCATAATTTAGGAATATTAAAAATAATTACTCCATTAAATTTGAGAAATACATATTTTTATATAGTCCATACCGTGAATCTTTAGAGTTGTGATGTAGTTTCCAAAGTATGCTGATGAAAAATTAACCATTAGTCCGTGATTGCAGCAAGACAAATATATTTGATTCTGTCCCTCGCATACATATAACGTTCTTGCCATTAGATTTACGTAAGGTGTTGTCTGTGATTGCTTTCAATATTTCTGCCACAACTCTAAAGAACCATTTTATGAACTATACAAGAGAACATTTTGTAGAGGAAAATAAAATGTCACTTGCTTTAAGTATAAAACCAGCCTCATTTAAAATACTACAACAGTTATATAACTAAATTTATACTCTATTATTAAATTGTGGTTTATAGAAAATCATTAAGAAGAAATAAATTTATTCTTCAAGTGTATATTCTTATTTTGCTACAGCACACACTATATAATTGTACTAGAATCCAATCAAACAAGTCATAATTAGTATAAAAACATTATGCTAATAAAGTTATCTGAAGAAATTCATTTAGTGCTTTGTTCAAGGTACTAAATCTAGACCACAGTATGCGAGATCACAACTTAATAAGAAAATCTGCATTCCTGTAAGGATAACGACATCGTTGATACTTTGGTGACATTAATAGTCATGTAAACTATTAAAAATTGAAAGTTTGACAGTTAGTAGCCGGATAAACTTTCTAAAAATGTTCTTACTGCAGGTACACAAGTTTCCATATTTCTTGTAAAAACATTTCTATTTTACTAGCTAAATATTTTAAATGGAGTTTGTCGGAATATTTTTTTACAAATTCTTAGTTTACATAACCATCACACAACGATAACGACATTGTTATTCTTACGCGAACCCTGTTAATACATTCTTACAAGTATAAAAATGAGTGCCTTTTACACTTACACAATACAGATATTGTTGTACGCTTGAAGAAATAATATATTTATACATGGGTATATTAAATAATTCTTGGAAAAATATCTTTACTAAATTAAAGTGATTAGTGATTTTTAATGTACAAATTTGTTAATAAAATTAAAATTACTTGTTTTCATTAGCATGCCGAACTCAGTGCTTAGTGCTACATAATGTCGCTCTCACCTTGAGAGATGCATTTTTTAGCAAATTAACTTCTAAGACAGAAATTTTCCTGCATCGAATCGTTGCCAAAGCTATTATCAGCACCTCCAACAATGCTTGAATTACTTTAGGCATTTCTATTTTGAAGTAGTTGACCTACCACCAAGAGAACATTTTGCGTACCCTAAACACATTTAAAAACCCAGAAATCAACTTTCAGACAGCTTTAATATTTATTGTATTCTGAAACTAGTTCAGTTTCTCATTCTTCATAACTGTCTTCGAGAGATTCTTTTGTTTTAAAGTAAAACTATTAATTATAATTAATATTAAAACTATTTAAAATCACTTCAATTATTTGCACTTTAAAAAAAATTTTTTTGTTACAGCATACGAATTAAAAGACTTCAATGGCACAGATGCCAGGTATTGAGATTACGACTCCTGAAAATTTTGTCCGTGCCAGAACTGCATCCAAGGGTCACAGAGTTCTTTAATGTGTGTGTGGTACTACCTACAACATATGAAACCCACGGTTATATATTGCTCTCAGACGCTGAGGCACTGAACATTTTTCCAATCAGAGAAATTATCACCATGACTGACGATCTTACTTTCTAGCTCCAAAGGTCAGTGCCTAAACTTCTAGGCTCTGACGTCGACAAATTGAGAACGTATAAACACTGTTTTTGAAGAAAAAGAATTTATCATGATAATCGCAAAAGAAAAGCTGAAACACTGATCACGGATTATAGATTCATGAATTATTAGATTTACCCATTTGATATACAATTTTCCTCTTTGATTCAAGTATACACCAATATGCATCATGAAATTTAGCTTATATGAAGAGATTTTATGTATAGTGTGTTTCTTAAGAAAACTGACCTATAATAAAACGAAAACCTGTATATAAAAATATCTAAAATTTTGGTTAACTTTGAATAATGAGTTCAAAACAAAATTTTAATATATCCAGTTTATTATAATAAATAGAAAGATGTAAAAATATATACGGTGTTCTATTTAAAATATGCAAGTTGAATACGATATTCCTAACAGAAAAACACTAATGCTGGTTTTATTAGACTTTGTACTATTTACTGGAACTATTAAAGCAAAATACACAAAAACCATTACATTTTCAGAATTGCATTTGTTCATTTCAGAAGCTATTTAAGCAGTGCAAATAACATATTTTAAAGTATTACCAAAGGTTTTGACAGACCACCAAAAAATGGTAGTTCATTTGTTGCAAAACATTTCTTTTGTGGAGAAAATGCAAAACTTCTTTTACTGCACTTTTTACAAATTCTCTTAATTTGTATTTTATATTCAACTTATATTGCTTCAAAAACTAAAATTGTACTGTTAAATAGTTTTTTTAGATCTGAAGCACTAAAAGCATGAAAATAAGGACACAGTTTAATTTTGATGTTTCTTCTAAGATATGCATCCAAAAAAGCAATCAGAAGCTAGAACTGAAATACATACTCATCAAATGTCCAAAACCATTAGCGATGTGTTTAAAAATATAATATGAAACAAATTTATTTGCATTAATAAAGTATCAAGTAAAAAAGAACACGGTGTTATATCATTACAACTTGACCTAAATACTGTAATTTTCTTTTGAGATTGAAAAAAATTATACAATTCAAATAATATGTCAAAACACTAATACATCATACTACTTAATGTGTAAATAGATGTTTTGATAATTGCTAATTAGTTTGTGTATATCTCACAATGTGCTACTTATTAAGTGAAACAGTCATAATTATTAGTAAAACATAGAACAAATATAGCTAAAGAGTAAATAAAAAGTAATAAAATTAAATTATTTATAGTTTCTAATATCACACACTTCTATATAATAAAATAATAGTTATAGAAAAACTACTAACTTTTCATAGGCATTACCATATGACCTTAGATGTATAGCATGTATAGTCAATCCTCAAAATTTTATAAAGCAGGGTGAACTGAAACCTGCTTTAGACGATTCTATTTTTGTTAATAAACAAGTTTACAAAAAATTGATCCTAAAAATATGTCTAACACAGCTTTCATTTTCTTATGTTTTTACGATTGTTCAATTTTAGATATTATCAAATTTATTAAGCAGTTTGTTAATGAAAATATACCTTTTTAAAACAGACTACACTACTATTACTGTGCCTCCTAAAAGAGTCATGAAACTAGAAAATTTAAATTAATTACTTTAAATTACATTTTAAAAAAATATTGATTATTCATGACTATATCTCGAAATGTAATTCTGCAAATGTTGAGGATAACTGTACCGCTAATAGAGATACCAATGATAATATAAATACAATTAAAGAAAAAGCTTTTTACTTCTAAAAATTGAAGTTATATGTATATGGATGCGAATTGTAATTTAACACTCACTTTCAATCTTTTCAAGTACCAAAAATACATTTTTAATATATTTGCATAAAATGATTATTCATTATCGAAGTTTTGAAAATTTGAACATCTCAAAACTTTCACTCTTCAATTGGTTTCAAATAAGAGTACACATTTCATCATATGCCTTTCGCATAAAAAAAAATATGTCATTTTCAAATGCAATGTCAACTATAGCAACTTCTTTCTTTCTGTTTTTTTTATGTGACCATTGATAACTTTTTAATACGAATTGGAAATGCCTTTGATGTTTAAATGTTAGTTTTTTTTATTAAAATAAACAACATATATATTGTATGTACAGTTTTAGAAATGATAACATTAACAATAAAATTGAGTTATTAGCCTGCACAATCATATTCAAAAAGGACCTAGCAAACAAGGCCAGGTTTTAGTAGCTTTGAATGTTACTGTGTAGATAGATTACACAAGTTTGGTTTGGTTAATTTTTTTCTTCTTCTAAATCTGCACTTCAGAATTGGAAACATAATTTTCATGTAATATACTAAAAATGTATAAAAATGAAAACCATATTGTTGTTCTGATTGACCAGTTTAATTTTTTTTTTTTCGTGAGAAGATTAATCTAAACAGTATTTATTTCACCTACTTTATAGTTTTCATTGCTGCTGTCATTTTCATTAAAATATTTTTCTTCTTTAAAACAATTTTCTTTCCTATCATTTAAAATAATACCATTTGCAACTTCTTTGCATTCTTTACTAATACTAGTTTCTAGAGGAATGTTTTTATGTTCAATATCTGGTGTTTCCTTTATATCATGGCATTCTTTAGTACTGTCTATTCCATCTTCTACTTTACTTTTTTCATTAGCTGTAATTTCTGGTAGAGCCTCAACACATTTCTGAACAGGATCAGGACTAACTAATAAATTACTAAACCAACTAGAAAATGCACCTTTTGCTTGAGATATAGCTCCACCTAAAATAAACATTACATTTTAAGCAATTAATTATTTTTAAATTTATTTACCTACTATATAAGCATCTAAATCAATTAGGTACTCTAAGTTTGTTACCATCAGTAACCAAACCCCTTATTATTAAATAAAATTATTAGGCAATAGGGTTTGAATCCAGCGTAAATAGATCACACATCCCCAAGTCCCGAGAAACACCAAACAAACCAAGTCGGTGTTTAAACAAAGTCTTGTAGGGATTGCAAAACCAGACTGAAAATTCAATACTGGTACCTGATATTTTTTTAAAGAAAATACCAGCATTCGAATTTTTTGTCCAATTCTAAATGATTCAACTTTTATTTTTAATTTATTGATTTCAAAAATAATTATTTTATACAAAATATCCGCAAACTTAATTTACTATATATTTAACAAACATAAAATAAAAATTGGAGCTAAAAAATATTTACAATTAAAAGATTATATATTTCCTAAAAATTATCTTTATCCAATGAATATGCAAAGTTTCAAAAATGAACACAAATTAAAAAAAATACTGTAGTTTTTTTTTAAATATGGTCTTATTTAAATACATTTTTTTCTACAGAACCATAATCCATGATTTTTGTGATCTTAAAAAGCAATTGAGTCGGTATTTCATACCTGGCTACTAAATTACTGCCTATAACTCTCGGACTTACCTTTAAAAAGTATAACCTAGAACTACAAATTGGTCAAGTCATACTTTTTAATGATAGGTCCATGGACTTGTTTATAGTTGAAATTTATTGCACCAATCTGTACATCAAGTTTTACAAAATTTCCAGTTAAAATTCCATATTTCGGTATTGAAAAATACCAAGATATACATACCGGTGTTGCAATCCCTAATGTTTTTTTTATTAATAATAAGTCTCTTACCAACTGCTTTACTAGTTGTTGCTACAGCTCGACCTGTAGATGCCATTGCTTGATTTATTTTTCTGCCACTCTCAGTATTTTGCATGGTACTGAAAAAAATATTAAAGATATAAGATTATAACCATGTAAGTAAAGATGTTCTATACATTTTGTATATAGTTTATATAGTTTCACAACATGAATTTAAATATTCTATAAAAAAATTGAGATATTCTTTTTCATTTTGTTCCATCTTGTGAGCTACAAATGACAAACAGATCACTTTCATGTTAAAATAAATAAAAAAAGTGATAAAGTTATGTCTTTTAATTTCTAGTGAAGTATCCATTTCATAATTTTAGTCTACCAAAATATATAGAAAGTCGCTATGGGCTTGGATGAAAAACTATAAAAACTACTGCTATTCAAATTATGTGTTTTTTTATTAAAAATTATAAAAAGTCAAAATAAATCTTTGTTTTTGTATGCATGTGTATTTAAAATTGTGTTAATATTATTATGTCATTTTTATGTTGATTCCATTTATTTTTTTAAAATGGTGATAATCATCCAGGTTTTTGAATATTTTACTTTTTTTGTTTGTTATTGTCTAAATATAATTTATATAATATTTGTAACATTTTTGACTGTCCGGTAAAAATGCTCAGAAAAAATTACCTAGCCAGCTGAAAGTCGAAATCAGGGGAGTTGTGAAAGAAAATGCCCATGTGTAGGCAATGCAGTTTAATGATTAAAAACAAAATTATTATAAAACACTATATGTATACTAATTGAAAATTGGCCAAATTCAACCTAATAATTAACAAAAAAAAAAAACTAAGATATAGTAAATTAATCATACATACAATTCTGATAATTAAACTTGTATTTCTTCTTTGTGAAATAGGATTTCCATGTGTTTACAGTATTCGCTTCGTCTTTAAACAATAATAATAATACTTGCTGGTCAATTTCGGTCTTCGTGGACATGCAGCTGTACTCAATAGATCCTTTTTAGTACCAAGATGGATTTAATTCCCATTAGGAAGTTGGTTAGCAGAAAAGTATGCTCAAACGGCAAGATAATCGCCAAAAGATGCTTCTCTCGGATCCGCACACTGGTGCGTAATAAATTAATTTATGTAGAACAAACAAATTCTGTTACATATCGGAAAATTACAATTAAGCCTCAGCAAAACACAGAATAAATTCACAGACTTTACCGAAGAAATATTTTTCAATAAGAAAATAAAACTTGTGCTGTTCCAACGAGAGCACGTGGTGAAGTGCTGTTTTGCGCTGAAGCGTTGACCAAACACGTTACGGTCTTCCAGGACCGCAAAATATTATAAGTCTATTTGTTTTTTAATGGAATTTTTAATAATATTTATTGTTATTTATTGCCTGATACACCTAGTCACGTCATCCGCTGATTCCATCTCTTGCATGCTCGATTGCTCCCAAACTGCACTGTCCACCAACCATAATGCAGTCTTGTCGTACATCTTCTTTTCGAACCAAACACTTCTCCAATATTCCTCGAACTTGTTAAGGTCCAAGCCGGATACATCCCGGTATTCTTCTTTATGATTTAATTGATGGAGGAACTTTCTTCTCTTAAATCCCCAGTTTTGCTCCCTCCGTTTGATGAGTCGATTAACTTTTCTGGTATCATGTCAATCTTTGTCCTTCTTGCTATATCTCTGGCCTTCGTTGAGATTTTCTTTGAAGGGCCTCTCTTCAGGTACTCTTTTAGGATGTCGGGCTTTTGCTCTCATGTCATTTGTCTTAACAATCCTTCTTTTCCACGCTGGTTCTCTTTTTTCCTGATGTCACGTTCTGTATCGTAAAAAGTAAGGTTTCTGACCGTTGAGTTCCATGACAATTGTTGCAGCGCAATACAATGCAAGATATAAGTCTCCCAAGATGTTCGTCCAGTAACCCGTCCACAGCCGATAATACGTTTCCACATCTCATGAAGAACCAGTAGTCTTGGTCTCTCTCTTGGTGTAATTTCCTCAAAGTATCCCATCCCACTCAAAAACTAATTATTATCGAGTTAATGCACTTCTCGACACAAATGTAGAACATAAGTTTCAACATTTAGATCTGAATATTTACCAACCACTCTAATTAGAATGGTTCGGCTTGGACGCGAAGATAGAAGTTCATTCTGACTTCTTGATACTTTCCTAGGAATTTTCTTACAATGTGGTACGGTAATTCTATGCAGATTTTTCAAAAAGTTGTTCGTCATGATCCCTTCAGCAGACACTACCAGGGGGAAGATTCGCACTTGATTTAATCTCAAACTGTTCTTCAAATCAAATGCCAGACCTTCGTACTTCAGCATTTTCTCTTGTTAGGTCTTAGCGATGTTGTGGGAGAGTGGGACCGCAATGTATATGATTGCCTTTGTTTCTTTTTCTATATCAGCAGAATATTCTATTGTAGTCAACGGTGATGTCAGTGATTATGGACCTCTCGTAATACAGCGTATTCCCCCAACTCCAACACCAGTCGTGGTTCACATTTGTAGTATTGTAGAGAATCTTAACCAAGCAAACCTTACTAGCTTTGGCAAGCTCATTGTGTCTTCCTGGGTAAGCAGTATCAGACATTATCCTATCACGTGTTCTATAGTCACTATTATTATTGATTAGTAAAAGTCTCTAAAAATGGTAAACAATTATTAGTTTCTTTTTCAAATGTGAATTTAAAATTACTATTACAACTATTAAATATAGAAATAAGTTTGTCAATTTTAATTAAAGGATAAATATCATCAGTATAATGATAGCAAAAAAAGTGTTTATTTTATAATTTTTTAAACAATTGACCTCTTAATCTTATATAACTAATTAAGTAAGTAGGTTTTTTCACATCAAAATTTTACGTGCTTTTTCCAAAAAGAAAGAATTTAATTACAGTACATAGTTTTGCTGCAAGAACTCTTGTACAGAGTAGACAGCTTCTTCCACGAAATGAGTCTTCAGTGCTCCGACAAGGGCACCAAATGACTACTCCTTCAATTC
The DNA here is from genome assembly GCA_033557785.1 of Enochrus cinctus. Lineage (NCBI taxonomy): Eukaryota > Metazoa > Arthropoda > Insecta > Coleoptera > Hydrophilidae > Enochrus > Enochrus cinctus. The sequence goes on from JAUIMW010000784.1 coordinate 13,763, forward strand.
CTTTCGTATTTTATTATATATTGCAACGAACGTTTTCCGACCGAAGAACGCAAAGGAATCGAATCGAAGATCTAGAAATTCTAGATTTCAAATTTGCGAGAATCCGCACCACTATATAAGACATCAGATCGGACCGAGGCTGGAGTTAGTCAGCCGGACAGACACATAGAGTTAGCAGAAGTGAGTTCAGAACGCAAGAAGCCACCAGTGGCGCGCCTTATAAATATACACCGCGTCATGTTTATTAATAAATAGTAAATAATTTCATTTAGTTTATTAATTGTAAATAATTATTAGAGTAAATAATTGTAAATATAAATTTTAATTAAACAAAATCTTTTATCTACCCCATGAACGTAACATTTGGTGTCAGGTGTGGGGTCAAATAAATCGTATCGTGTAGCTTAGTGTAAAAATGGCTCCACCAAAGAAAGAAAAACAAGAGGTTCTGCCTACCGCAGAAAATGCAGCAACAGTCGTAGACCCTATTATGGCTGCAAAGTATAATGGCGGAACAGAAAGTCGCGCAGAAAGTTCTAGAAGATAAAATGGAAGAACAGAAGGCGGCGCAGAAACTTAAAGAAAATAAAATCAACAGCCAGCAGAAAATTCTAGAAGAGAAACTGGAAGAACAGAAGACCGCTCAGAAGCTTCTAGAAGAAATTCGCTTGGCACCAACCATCTGCTTCTTCTGCAAGAAGGAAGGGCACATCAGAGCTCATCCTCCACGAAGGAAGAAGGACCTTGGCAACAAGAATGACACGACCAAGAAGACTGAACATCGTCGTGGTGCCGCTCAGCGGAATACTGATGCTCTTTCGAAAAGACCATGTCCTGATGACTTTAAGCACTGCCAAAGAATCGAAGTCTTGCAGCTGGCACAAGTGGAACTGAGGCCGACCATAGTGGATATGGAGGCTTTTGGCGAAGACCAGAGGAATGATCAAGAGATTGAACTCATTTACAAATGGAAACTTGATGGGAGGCGACCCGAATAGGCTAAAATATCTGATATGCCCAAGAGTGTGAAGAACTATTGGGCACAATGGGACTCTCTGGTGATGGAAGATGGTCTTTTGAAGAGGAACCTCGAGAGTCAGGACGGAAGTGACGTGATCAAGCAGTTGGTGGTTCCCAAGACTAGGCGTAGTGAGGTCATAAGGGAGGTTCATGATGGGACTACAGAAGGTCATCTAGTTGTTAAGAAGACCTTGGACAAGTTGAGGGAACGCTACTATTGGGTAAACTGGAAGGACGACGTCACTAGCTGGTGCA
>JAUIMW010000785.1:0-15033 GCA_033557785.1 Enochrus cinctus
TACATTTAGAAATACACAGATGACATTATACCTGGTGGACATTCCATGTCCCCTAGATCTCCTGGTGTTACTTAATTTTGATAGACATATATTAACTGACTTTTATTTATTAAAGAAGAACCACTAGAGGTCTATATATAACAGATTACGTTCTTCTCATTGATTGGTACATGGGAATGTTGAATAGTATTCTTATTAAGTATTCTTGTTACTTGATTAAACTTAAAGAGCTGAAGATTGATGACAAAATTTTTGAACATGATTTGAACTAGCTAATGTGTGCCAGGAGGATATTCTATATTTTTCAAATCTTCTGATGCTCCTCTATTATGTTATATATATTTTTACTGTTCCACTTCAACATAGGTTTAGAAACAAAATTAAAGAGGAATTACCAAAAGGACATGGAGTATTCTTTTGGTATGCTATAAGCTACGATCTTCTTATAGCTTAAAGAACTACATACTTCATTTTAATTGTTTGTAAGAGTTACGTAAGTAAAATCGCACTTGGAGGGCATTCCATATTATTTGGTGGGTTTTATTCAAATTGTTGCAATGATTCATGATAATAATAATATTAGAAAAACATTTCACGTTCATAAGTAGACATAAAATTAAAGACAATGTAAAACTTTACACAACATTTCAACTAATATTGTAATTCGAATTATAAATAAAATGGAACAACATAAAATATTATTCAACATCAACTTATCATTTTTATATGCTTAAAATTGTTAGATGTTGAATTTAGAAAAGAACATTTAATTAAAATTAAAAATTAACAATTACCCATCGAATATCATCACAAAATATTATTAAAAAGTCTAAGGTAATCATTTTTTTTACTTAAAAAAAATTAATCTTACCTTGGAAGATACAATCAGCTTGCCAAGTACGGTTTGCTTGGCGAAGAATCTCCGACATACTACAAACATGAGCCACGACTGAAATACGAAAATCTGGCGTTTGATGTGAAGGACACATGGAAACTAAATCATGTCCGAATCTTCCCCCTGATGATATCCGCTGAAGAGATCATGACGTACAACTTTCGTAGAATTATCGAAGACTATCGTGAACGTGGTACAGCGAACCCAATTGCTGCAAATCTTCTACGTTGTAAGGAAATTACTAGGAGAGGATCAAAATAATTAGAGTGGTCAGTTTATTTTCCGACAAAGCTATCGAAACTAAGACTTGTGCATTAACTTGATAATAATAGAATAAACAAACATAAAAATGAGGGTAGGTATAACACTATTGGATTTAAGCATACGTGCATAGGAGAACCAACATAATAATAATTTACACATTTACGATAGAGAACAAAAAGGCTAGTTAGCGAAATGATATATATTAAAAATTCATTAAGAAATACATTAAATTTGGCTTATAATTATTATATCTCAAAAAAACAATTTTTATATTAAAATGTTTTATATTTAACACATGAGCTGAAAAGTTCCGGGCTTAACAAAGACTTTTTTCGTTGAAAATTGACATTTTTTATTTATTATTTAATAAATTAATTTTGTTATGCAAGTGCAAGTAAATCTAACATTTAGTTATTTTTTTCTATGAATACTAAGAAATTTTATCCCTAAGAGATATTCTACAATGAAAACGTGATCTCTTTAAGAATTTTTGTGCATGTGTTGTTTGGGCACTTGACGAAGCAAAAAAATCAAATTCCTAAAAATACATCAAACGTCAATTAAAAAATATAAATAATTCAATTACAAAAACAAATTGTAAATATATTATAATATTGGAAATGCCATAGTCAACGCACGAAAAGGTTAAGGCCTCTCTCATACAGACTTACAATTACGCACCTCATATTTGAAGTTATATATTTAAATTTATAAACATAGACAACTAAGTAAATTAAGGCACAACAACGTAAATTAAGAAAAAGAAGTAAGCGAAGTATGCTAATCCCAACCAGCCCAAACTTTGTTTTTTTTTAACGAATTCTTATATACAAAAATTATATAAAACTTTAAATTGTTAAAAAACAAAAAATTAATTTTGAATCTAAATTTATTATTCAATTTAAAATCACTAGGCCGGAAAGGATTAAAGCAGCATCAGTCCAAAGATACACTGAATAATATACTTTATAAATACATGTATCTGCGAAAATAATAGGTGAATTCCATTTAATTTTTTGTAGAAATTGATTATAATTTATGAAACATAGAGACTTAAATTATTCCGCTAACTACAATCGACTAGTCAAATTTAAACAAATATTCAATTTAGTGAGATTAAAAATAAAATTCGTAACCGTTCACAAAAATGAGCAAATTTTACATAAAACAGTAATCGTATTAATTCAAAAGCCGATTATTTTGGGTTATACGTATCAATATATTAAAAATGTTTTAGCTTTGCAGCTTCGTTGAATTATAAATTAGAATTTCTAAAAAAAAACAGCAATAAAGTGGTTTTTAGTTATAAAAATGCGTTTTTGTTTTTTAGCAAATGAAATACCTTAATACAAAAGTAATATTTAAATTCTCCATGCAAATTTTATGTAGTAAGATATAGTTAGAAACGTTTTGCGGTTTTGATTTTTTGGGTTCACGGGATTGTATTGCCAAAGAGCGTGTAACCATTAAAACTAAGAGGATTAGTGTGAATTAAATCCAACAATATAAATTCGAAGTAAGTAAATATAAAAAAATATATTAAGATATTGCATTATTCGGAAGATCTTGCAGATTTCTTTTAAATGGCCCTCTTGCAAGCAAGCGCAACACAGAGAGGACACTATAAAAGGTAGAACAATTGTACAATCACTTTTTTATTCTAGAACGTGAATTGAAATGTACCGTTTAAATGCATAGGTCAAGTCGGCTTAACCTTGAAAAAAAAAGTTGAATATTATATGTCAACAGCGTTTACTTTATTCGAAATGCAGCTAGCATAGCGTTTTTTTAACACGTTTGTACATTTTGGTACTAACGAAAAACCTGTTTTATATATAAATTTGACCAAAATAGTAATGGCGAGTGGGCTAGAATGACCGTTTGTCTCTTTTAAAAATGACTTTTTGCTAAATTTAGATCGTCTTAATTGGCTTTTTTTAACCAATTATCACCGTGAAACGGATACTAAGAGATTGTACATGGCTTGAGTTGAAATGGCAATAATTATGTTTAAAATATTGCTTGTGCCATGGAATTTTTAGTTAATTTTCATTCAGTAAGCCTTCTGCATTTGGGTATTACGTAATTGGAAGTTTGAAATTTGCAACCAGTTCAAAAAATGTTTCGTTCTAAATGTGGAACCTTCAAATTTTGCTTTCTACCTTTAGAGAGCAATATTGCTAGTATGCGTAATTGACCCGGCGAAATCATGAAATGTGCAACATTGCACAGCAAATTAGATAGCAATTTTGCAACAGTTTTTAAAGTTGCAGAGCTGTTACACGAATCCCGTGTAATTTTCAAATAATTAACCCATATAGAGGTGAAGCCTTTAAGCCGTGTATTAGATCAAATACGGTTATCGATGGAAAAACGAGTAGACTCATTATTAAAAAGGCATTCTTGGCGAAACTATTGGCGAAAGCCGTCATTATCGTGCGTTAATTGCAGGCTCTTATAGCTTTTATTATAGAGCTAGAACTAACTCGGCTGTTAAAGTTTTCTTTGGGCTGTTATTTTCTCGCTGACTACCAGGGAAATCAATTTTCGTTAACAAATTTGCCAAAGACCCTTTGGCGCTTCTATAATGAGAACGTGATTATAAGTGATCTTTTGAGAATTTTTGTGCGTGCGTTGTTGTTGAGAAAGTTGTTGGCCACTTGACTAAGCAATGCATATGATATTGTGAATAAAAGCCATTTCCTAATAAAACGTCAATCGTCAATTAAAAAGTATTCCAGAGTGGATTAGATATATTCGGATCTTTCTCATGGAGACTCAAACGTTATATCAAAATCGATCTTATTCAGTCAATAATTAATACAAAAGGAAAGTCGCTTTTTTTACGTTTGCTGTTGTCAAATCGCGCGATATTGAATAATAAATGGGAATCTAACATGTTCGCGGTATCATACAGTGTAGGTAACGTAATAAGTAAATTATTGGTTATTTGTTATCCATCACAAGACCTCGACCACTTATCCTCTTATTTATTAACGTATCACATATTGTCAATACATGTAATTTCTAAAATAATCTCAATAGCGTGCATATTATACCAACAAAGTTGGAAAAAAGTTTTTCATTTAAATTCAAACTGAATTCATTAAAGACGTTATGTAATAAATATGTTCGTCCGACTCTTCCCAATAATAAAATTGTTTTTATAAAGTTGGTCTGTAATTTAATGTGGCTCTTTTTGCTTTGAAAAATATAGATTTCTATTATTCCACGCGTGCATCTGACGACGGACTGACAAAGGCAGGGCTGGGTTGGCTTTTCTAACTAGTTCTTTGACTTTGAAAGGCATTTTATTAAAACAAAAATGACTTGTTTATGGCAAAACGTCTGGCATATATTTATCATGTTAATGACTCGAGATGTTTTTAAAAAACTGCTATAATAATCTCCGAGAGAAAAGCAAGGACTCACGCTGAGCACTGACGTCTTAATTGGTTATTTGTCGATAATAATCTTTCGAAATAACGTCAATTTTGCCGAGGGATTGCACAAAGAATGGAAAACTACATGTATGACTCAAATTAGACCTATTGTCAGTATGGTACTTGTAATTTACTTCAGGGTTAGGCATAATGATTCAAGGCATTTTTATTTTGTGTACTCTTTTAAATAAATTAGAATGGCGTTCGAAAATATTAATATATTCTTGGATTGTTAATTTGTTTTATCTTCAAATGCATTTTGCGATAAAATAAAATAAAATGAACAAATGTTTAATTAATAATTCTCTATTTAAATATACTTCATGGTAATTAGTCTAACTTAAGATTAAAGAGGAACAATTTCAGGTCACTCCACAATAATTAATTAGTATCGTATAAAAAGTTATGGGGGTGCTGGCAATAAATTACCAATTATGTAGCTCTTATTAATTGGTTAGTTGTTGAATATATTAATTTTAATATAACACCTTTATAGGCTTATCGAATGTATAATTTGTCAACAAATTTGCTGGTGTTATGTAAACGTTGCAAACTGCCAATTAGTGATAATTAAATTGGCCCTTTTAATTTTATAAGAGATTTACCACGTTTAGGGTGAAAAATTAGCCTTGGCTATATTTTTAATGTCTTTCAACATAAACTAATCTAATCAACTTTTATTGTAAAATATTGATAATGCAGTTTATGTAGTTTTAAAAAGACTAAGTAATAGATACAATAACCTTGACACTTAAGCAGAGTTCGTTTTTTTCCTGCGCCAACAACATGCACTTGACAACCAATTCTGCAAATTAATATTTTCATAAAACGTATATTTCAGCTAATTAAGCATTGTTAACCTAATTACGAAAACATAAGGTATATAAAAATATCGTTTTAATGGCTTTACTTTTTATGCAAATCCCGTAGATTGTAAACAATTAAAAATTAATTAAATATAAATGATGATACAAATTAAAGTTGTTTGTTGGCCACAGAACATCTCCGATTTTAATTTTGCATGCATTAAGCGGGTGAATATTAATAGAATAACAAAGGGAAACACAGGTAAAGAAATTAATTCTATTATTCTTATCTTTGTTTGAGTGTCAAAAATAAAAATTTTCGGAACGAATTTTATGCTTCGAAATGTTGCAGTTACATCGTTTTATTACGAATATTTGCATGTTTTTTTCGTATATTTTTGCATTATTTATTTTTAGATGTTTGCATTCCTTTTTTTTTGCTTATTTTGTGGTTTTATTTCTTCGTTGATATTTCAGCGATATCTAAATGGATATAACGTGTGCATATGGAAATGTCAATATTGAATATCATTGGATATCTCGATCTAGAACCTGTTCGAGACTTTATTTATTTGAAAAAACATTTCAAAATATAAACTTATTTTAGTCTGTACATGGGAAATATTTAATTACATAGAATCAGATGTAAGATAGTACTTACGATTCCCCTTTAGGTGCAATTAACTAAACATTTTATATGTTAAGATAAGTACAGTCGCAGGACGAAAATTTATGTTCGTTTTGTATACTTTGTAACCGACATTATCATACATATGCGAGTAAAATTGATAACGTATTTGCTTAAAACTAAATAGAGATATCGCCGATTGCTTTTGGGATAGGTTTTATTTTACTTTGGTTTACACTTACTTTCAAGATTTGAATTGTAAATATTAGTTCTCTTTGTGTATCTACATCTCTGTTTTTGGTTTTGTTTTTTAACACACTGAAGGTATATTTAAATATAGTTACAACTCCGAAATTCAAATTGTTAAAATTAAAGCAAAAACTCTGGAAATACTTTTTATACGGACAGTTAATTTATAGTTGTGATTTGCTATTATTAATAAATTTAACACTTTCTGATTACCATGCGATATAAAATTACAGAGAACAGATGTGCTAAAAGTTATACCGGATTCTTCCATTGTATTCAAGTAATGTAAAGGGAGATAATAATCCCAAAGCAATTACACACTGAAAAAATAAAAATTAATTGCATTAAAGTTTGCAGTAAATTGATTAGCGAAGCCAATAAGCGGGCATGGGTTCTTTTATACACAACAATATCTCTATTGGAAAGAAGACTGTGTGATAATAAATAAGATATTAAATCTTTTTAATAAGGCTTACTCACACACAAAATTACCAATTTAATGGTCACTTAGTCTGCAATTAAAGACGAAATAAAAATATCTACCTTGCATATGCTGTTGCATGATATCATCTTATTCAACTTTTGATTTTTTTTCGTTTTTCAATGTATCCATCATCATAATTTATAATTGCTTTGCGAACTTAAAAATGAGCAACAACCGATGTTAACTATTAACAGCATATCAATCCTGGCCTTCTTATTATCTTAATACTCGAACATATTAACTTTTTTCAATCAACGAGACTGCTAAAGCAGCGAGCATTTTTGGCCAGGTTCTTATAAATGTAATCAAATTAATTATTGAGATGTTTCCACATCGAAATTAACACACTTTCAAGTGAGCACTGCAATGCAACTAGTTGATCTCGCTCTAGAAACTCAGAGCGAAACTACTAGAGAGTAAAACAACAAGACAATTAAATTAAAGATGTACTCGGTTAATTTCACACATATAACTGGGGAATCATTAATATCTCCAAAGTCTCTGCGGAAATTGCTGATACAAGTGCAAATCATTAAGTATAATTACAAGCTAACATTCCCCGTTTTATCGCATTTTAAAACGATTATAAGTTTCTAGGCGCACATTTACAAATATAATTCAATTATTTCTTACTCTGCACAAGTCCACGGCTGATTGAATTACCATTGACATTTCCAGGCAAAAAGCTTGAGGCAGTTTTCTCGCCTACCTAACAGTTTTTCCTTTTTTTTAATAGTTGACGTCGGAAAGCGATTATTCCATATGTTTTTATTAAAAACGTACTTAATTTATGGATTATTAAAAAAAATATATCCTGGGCTAGCTAACATTCAAAAAGTGGATGATAATAAAAATAATATAGGGAAAATGAAAAAGATTTTACGAAATGTTCCAATTCCAAAAAATCTGCTGGGAATGTTTTCAATATTGTTAGTTTCAGTAGAATAGCCAAATCGAAAAATTGTTCCTTTTTCTTACAAATTTAGAAGAAAATTTCAGTGCTGTTTACAGTTTTGCTCCAAATATGCGTTGGTTTCAGTATTAATAACGGGTTTGGTTATTCTTCTCATTAAACACTTTGTTTTTGTACTTGCTAAAATTAAGTTACTTGTTTACTTTGTTCCACGGTCTGCATTTTCAATTATTTAATGGCTTATTGCTAGAAATGAGCGGATATTTTTGACTTGGATATATTCGGAACAAACAGTTCGGTGTGAATGACTGCAAGGCGAAGTGTAAATATGGTTAACAAATAAACGTCTATAGGACTAGTACTTACTAGAAACATGTTTGTTTTGGTTATATTTTAAGAAAAGTAATTGCTATATATATAAAAATTGATCATAAATAGGAACTTAATAATAAAAATACAAAATGTTATATATTATAATTTGGGTTGGACAAAAATATTATTATAATAAAATTTTTCAAAGCAATCAAAATTAAAAAAATTTTTTTTTATCATAACTCTATTTTTTAGGAGCATCTTTCATTCTATTTGGACTATAATTAACTAAATTAATGTAATGAATGAAATGTAATAAAATTGTGTAATGAAGAAGCTAAAGAAGGTACTTTAAAGGACACTATATAGTAAGCAGCCGAGCAATAAGACGAACGAATTTGAAAGCAGGATATAACTTATTATCCATTACAGGGAAAAAACGACCAAGACCTTCACTATGTCTGGATGATTTGATAATTTGATTGCTGGTACCATAGAAAATTTCTACTTAGTATTTAAAACAGTACCCGCAGCGAAAAAGGCAAAAAGAAAATTGGGCAAACAATAATCTAACCTTCAATATGTGTTCGCAAAGTAAAGAGCAGATGAGAATTCTAACAGAAACCAGTTCTACCAATCGCTATTATGGCCAGATGAATTCGGTTAATTTTGAGAAGTGGGTCACAGAAAAGTTATTGCCAAACATACCAAGTTGCCTAGCGGTGATGGACAATGCTCCTTACCACGATATTCAAGTTAATAAACCTCTAACTAAATATTTTTTGAAACGGGATATTATAAGGTACAATTTTTTGAATCAATGAGGACATTTAAAAGCACACGTGCATAAAATACTTCGGTTGCCAACTTACATGTTAACTGGTGAAACGTATAGTATGAGAGAAATTTATATAGTTAAAGGAGGTAACTATTAACGCCTCCATCTCCGACTTAATGGAAGAAATTTGATGAATATTAAATAAAAATTGAAGAGGAATATTTGACTAAGGATGGCTTCCTTGACTGAAATATACTGTAAACTAATAGAGTCATCTATGTATGCGTATGTTTTTAATGAAAAAAATAAAAATTAGTTAATGAGTTGACATTAAAATTAATACCACGTACCAAGTTTTAATAGGTAATGCGCCCAGGACATGCTACAACTTATTTAAACAGTGTATCATACTACGAAGATTGGTTGTTTGCCATCGAGAATGACAGTGACACAGACGCTACTGTTATTGCAAAAGAAAGATTGGATTGTTACGCACGTTAATATTTTTATGTCTTGAAAATTGGGACAACATGGAATATGTTATGTATGTTAATCAAATCCAACCTCGAAACATTTTCTAAGAACTGGATTTAGAATCGATAAAGAATGGGTTGACTTATTGCTCCTAGCCGGATTATCAGATATGTATGCTCCTATGATAATGGCAATAGAACATTCTGGAATTAACGAAGTTATTGTAAGAAAATAGTTTTGTTGCGAAACCACGTTTCACAAAGAGGCCGAATAAGCAGACTTATGCCTTAAGAGCATTATTTATAAATGGTAAATATAAAAACACGTATTTCTACATACGTAGTGGAGCAAGTTTTCATTTGAGAGCGAAAAGAAATTGGATATTAAATGAACGAACACCAGAGCTAATAGAAATTACAATTGCTAACGAAACAAAGATTCTAGTTACCAGTGCAGGTGGTAGAAATGCAATAGGTATGCAAAGAACATATAAATATCATTTTAACAAATGTACAGTATGTTCTGAACCTAACAACCAATTTATTTTCAGTGGGTCAGCTGATTAGGAACGGTAAGTTGGAATTCGATAAAGGAAGCTTTAAAATAAAAATAATGTGTTAGTAAGAATAACAAACTTAGAAAATAACATATATAAACTAATACTGAAAAAGGAAAACTTGGTTTGTTTAGCAGCTCCCACATTGCCAGGCAAACTATGGTATAGACGATTTGGACATATAAATGCGAAACATTTAAGTAAATTATCAAATTTGGAAGATGGACTAAAATACACTGGACCAGCAATCGATCAGAAACAAAACTGTAAATTTGTTGAGAAGGCAAGCAAACTCGCTTACCGTTTATGGACCGATGAAAAAATAGTCTATTTGAGGTTTAAAACATTCATAGATGATGACAATAAAGGAAGAAGCGTTAGAGAAATTTAAATCTCTTAAGAATCTGGTTGAAAAACAAATTGAAATTTAAAGAACTAACAATAGAGTAAAATATTTTAACAATTTGGAATAATACATCAGAAAACAAATAGTCTCTCTCTCAACATCCTCCATACAGTCCAGACCTTGTTCTCTGCGAATTTTCACTGTTTCCGCAGTCTGCAAGTTTGGGACAATGAGTATACTTTATTCCATTGAGAAAATCTCAAAAGATGGAGAGATATGTTTTAGTGTAGAGGAAATTGCTTTGAAAAAATTAAATGTACAAAACATGTTTAGTACTCCTTTTACATTACTATTAAAGGGAGTACTTATTTCTGGGTGGAAGGAAGCTTATATAATTCGTCTTTCAAAAACAAGTGCAGTGATTTTGGTGACTTGTGGGAAATTAGGAATTAGTGAATCTGTGTTGAATTCCGATCCTTCAACATGCTTAAAATGGAAGCAAAGATCTTAACCATTTCTATAAAATTTAATGTTTCCCGTTTATTATTGTCTATGATCTTGGACATAGAACTTCTCAATTTGGAAAATGGATTTTAAAAATTAGGGGCCCTTTGTACAATTCTGTTAAAAAATGCTTTAAATGTTTATTTTATGAACAATCACAGACGAATAGTACAACAAAAGTTTTAATTAACATAAAGAAGAGCTGTAATAGAAAAAAAAACCTCACAGACACACCTCAAATAATTGAATTTTAATACGAATCGCGGAATGAGTAATGTTTGCATTTCCATGACTACACCTTATATTTATAATTGCAAACAAACGCTAAAAAACGTAAGCGTTGCATAAATGCGATTACACAAAAGTCTAGGAACGTCAAAAAATTCCTCGTCAAAACGATGTTAAAGGTTCTACGCTGTATGGTAAACACCTATTGTCAAACAAAAAAAAATCGCCAAGTATCCCTTCTATCATGTGATACCTCTTATCTCCAGCATTTTCGCGGTGTACTTTTACAAAGTGCCCATGAAAGTCCGCGTGGCGTGGGTGCGATAATTGGTGTTACATAAATGCGTTGACCTTTCAATTTGAACCATTATTTTCCATTGAGTTTATTAACGGCGACAATTGACACATTCATATTAGGCAAATAATTCATTGCTTTCGAAAGTAAATTTAATTACAAGCAGCGTAGCACGGTTGCTAGACATGTCCGTCAAGAAAGCAACTGAGACACTCTTTAAGGAAAAACGGGGATAATCAATCAAACGGGGACCATTTTGTGCGTCCAATGATGGCATATGTGAAGAGGAAGACGGACAGATGCATATGTGAAAAAGACCCCTCGTTACACCAGCGACGCACGCGTCGACGCCGTCCAATATGGCTACCGACGCCATGCGTCTCGCACGTGTTTTAGATTGCTGATTCGCGACGCTCCCTCGCAGTGACGGCTGGAACTTCTTGATTCTTTTCTGGGCTAAGGCGGTTTTCCTCATTTTCTTACAGGTTTTTCGTGGAGATTGGGTTTTTATCCAGACTTGAAGAAAATAATTTTATTGGTTTTACTAGACGTTTCGCGCGGTTAAAGTCATTTCAATTTGAATTTATTGATAAAAAATTTATATATATATTTTATTTTTAATTGTTTGAATAGTACTTACTTACATATGACTTGTGTCATAAATAACGTGTTTCAATAAGTAGCTAATAAAATGCGGTATTATAATTTTGCAAAAAAGTAACAAACAATTGTGGTGTACAAGAAAGGCTGTTATTGACTGATTACCGATAAGATACAAATGTATGGTATTTAATTACATATGTAATAACAACATGGAGTCTATTAATTTCACACAAATGCGTGTACACGTACTTGTTTCATTAGTTCACGATCCGATAAAGGATTTCTATTGAATATTACCTTTATCCGTTCATTATTTGAAAACCCTTGGATCAAAGTTCAACTTTATTTAAGCTATAAAAATATGAAATAATAAAAATAACAAACAAGAATTAGACCTAATTGAAACAGCATTATCTGCATGTTATATATCAGGGTGAGGCCAATTGTATAGATTCAATTACCTAACGAATTGGCCTGTTATATAAAACACTTACCCTATGTTTAGAACGGTTAATCATAATAATTTGCTTATTATAGCGGTTTTGCACCGTCCTGTGTGGTCTACATTCTAAATATGCATAATACTGTCATTAACAAACATTTAAATCTGAAATCAAACAGGCATTATAAGCAGGACTACAAATTTGACTCCATTATTAATTCCGATTGATCCACTTTAAATCAATTTTCGGACAGGTTGGCAATGTTCAATGGATTATCTTAATCGATTATTATCATTTTTAGATGACATTGACGTTAATTTAAATTATATATTATTTATATTAATAAATTATAATAAAAGCTTCCATTCTCCGTGATAAAACAAATAACAATAAGTATATATGTAATTATTTAATTATTTACAACTAGAGACAACTGATTAAACATTATAATTGAATAGGCGAGTAATCTGTTTCTTAAGCAATTAAAACTTGAAACTTTTTAAACGCCCATAAATCATAAAATTTACAATAATTAAATTTATTTATTGACTACTTTATTCATACGCTGTTCGTGCCATCTATATGTAATTACTGAATAATTATTTGGCATTAGGAATTCATTTTGACGCAAATGCAAATGTATGTATAGGATTAAAATGCCGCACAGTGGAGATAAACACGGTTAGAGAAAAAAATTATTTGCTGAAAAATTATTTAAGGAAATTGTTTTAGTGTTAGTATTTAATTTTGGAAACACATAAAGCAAACCTGTGTTTTAATAAATTCGTTCTCTGGAATAATAATTTTTAAAATTAAAAGTAGAATGTAAAATTCGATATCAATGCTGAATGCAAAATATCCATTTGTGCACATTGCAATACAAATAAAGGGCTGCCTGTAAATGCATGAGAGCATTTCATTTGAATTACATTCCACCAGCAAACAGCTTTCAATTAAATCATCCTGAATTAATAAAACGAATTTGAAATTGCTACTAGTACAAAACAACAAGCCTTGTGCACATGGCCAGAGTAATACCTGCATTTGCGACCTGTTTACAGTCAACTAGCAATGTAAATGAACCGCTGCTATCTCAAATCAATCATAAATATGCTTTAATTAAATACGTATTAAATTTTATGTGCTCATATTTGGTTGATGAGTTAACTATAAATGTTAAAATGTGCTAGTGAAATACGTATATTGTATTAAAAATAATGGTCGTTGAATTTAATATTGAATTGGAGTGGAAGTTGAAAAGTATATGTCAACGATTTTATTAGATACCAAGAGATCTTAAAATTCAATTGGGAGAATTGTCCACACAATACAATGGAATGGATCAAATTGTCAAGCGGTAAACATACGCCCTTATTTCCATAATCCACAGGAGCATCACTCTAGCTAAAGACAGACATGGAGACCGCCCTGCATCGGCTTGATTAATATACAATTCTCATATAAAAGCTTTTGTTTGACTATACGCGTATGCAAAGGAAGGGGCCGATCCTGGCTCTGATTTAATGGGTTAACCAAGAAGAAAAAAATGTATACGTACTGTTGTCAACCAGACCAGGTGATGTCGGTGCCCCGTGGGAGATGCCGTATGCAAAGTAGGAACTGTACACGTCATGTACCTACGTGACATGGCCCTTCTGGGATCTAAATATTATTGTTGTGTAGATCCTGAGCGCAAACAACTTGAATAATGGCCGGGTAATTATTAATTAACGGGATTATTTTACAGTAAATTTCATTTTACGGAGAATGAAATTTTATTGATTCTCTTCCAGTTTACTCTAGCGTTGGTTCCATTCTGCAGTTTATTTACTTGAGTTTTAAACAGACCCATACCTGGATATGATAAGTAGAAGGAAGTGTTAGAAGTCACAGTGAAACTATTGGCGTCATTTTGTGTGCTATTAATTAAATAATTAATTCAACATTCCTTGTTGACATATCGTATGATGGAATAATATTGGCTTATAATATTATACTAATTAATTCAAATGATATTTAAGTAGTATAATAATTTGTGTGTTTATTTGGGTAAAGGTTTGTGGGCCAATAAAAGATTTTTTCAAAATTACATGTTAATATCTGTAATTTGAAAACGGCATAAATAAAAAAATAAATAAATAAATAAAATAAAATAAACTAAAATTAACAACAAATTGTAGATTATGTACGTGTTTGATATTGTAAGTTTTGTTTAATTAATATCATTGCTTCATACTCCTCGTATTCCATTTCGTATTTTTGTAATTATTATGATTTTATTATAATTTTTAGTAATAAAAATGCTCTATAACCATAAGCTTATAACCTGATTAATTCTCTAGTTATTTTTGTATATGCTGATTTCAGTAATACACTGTACTAAAAATCTCAGAAGCTGCAATTTCTTTGAAACGCTTAATTTTAGGTATATAAGATATTATTACTTTTTTATGTACAGTTTCTATGATACAATTTTCAAGAAAATGCCATTATGCATTATATAAATATCTACATTTTTTTCTTTTGCACTTTCTTTCTGTCTTCAATGACTAAACTAAAGTTTTCTGCATACAACTCAAACTTAATATACTCCAGCGCTAATAAAAAATATTTTTTTTTTATTTCAGTTAAAGTTAAATTTTAAATAAGCAAGTAGAATACAATTTCCATTGCAAAAAGAACGTACTGTATGTGTTATTTTTCAATAGTACGTTTTGTTTGACTGAGGGTTTTCGTTAAATACGGATAAAATTTTAATTTAATTTCTTTGTCGCTTTTACAATTTAAAACTTTATTTGTAACAAAAAAAAAA
>JAUIMW010000786.1:0-15032 GCA_033557785.1 Enochrus cinctus
AATCTTTCTCTGTGTTACTGTCTGGTTGGATTTTATTTCCTTCATTACATATAAATATATTGGTTTACTACTCTGCAGACTTCAATGTGCCTTTTTTTATCAGAAGAGTTGTTGAGGAAATTAGATCCTCTAAGCACTTTCCTTTATTTTTGAAAAGCATGATCATATTTTTAGTTATAACTAATTGGTAATCTATTGAGAGGGATAATACGTAAGTCATTAAGGTGCCTGACAAAAGAGAAAGGTATCGTGGAACTATTGAAGAAGGAACCTTGCAGTTAGAGAAGAACTATGCTCAAAAAAAAATTCAGTTCTTTGGTAACAGACGATAAGATAAGACAAACTATCATCTGGCGAACCACAAACAAACAGAAAATACCATCGACAACTCTTCGTTTATTTACGTTTTACCAATTAACAGAAGGGATGAAAGAAACAGAATACCTGGGGGACATTCCATGTCCTCCAGACTCACTGGTGTTTTTTCATTGGTAAGTAAGAATCTATTAACGTTCCAATTTTAGAATAGAGTAAAACAAGACAAAAGAAGGTCCACCTGGAGGCATGGATGTATTCCTAATACATTTTTAGAAATATTGATCTCTTCATTTATTTAGGTTTTTTTTATATTGTATCGTCATGTATAATTAGTAGACATCTTTTTAGAGTTGCAAATTAAAAACAACATAAGAAGGACCACCAGAGGGTCTGGGGAACATGGAAAGTCCTCCAGGTACACTGCTATTTTTTTTTCTTCTTGTTGATTAATTAAACAATCATAATCGAAGATGTCTATTTCTTTATAACTAAGTACGTAAATTAAGAATACGTAAAAGACAATGTACCTGGGGGACATTCCATGTCCTCAGGACCCCCTGGTAGTCCTATTTTTATTGTTAAAAATCAGTAGACATCCCCTTATAGTTGCAGATTAAAAAACATAAGGGCCACCAGGAGGTCTGGGGGACTTGGATTGTGCTCCAGATACACTTTCTTCTACGTATTCTTAATTTATGTACTCGTAAGTTATAAATAAATAAACACCTTCGATTATGACTGTTTAATTATTCAACAAGAAAAACGCAAATAGTAGTGTACCTGGAGGACATTATATGTCTCCCAGACCCTCTGGTGATCCTTTTTTTGTTGTTTTATATTTTGAAACTATAAAGAGATACCTACTTTTTCACACTAAAAGAAGGACCATTAAGGATCTGAGAGACATGGAATGTCCCCCAGGTACACTATCTTCTACGTATTCTTTATTTGTACTCCTACACATTCTTCGTTTAATAAGTTTATAAAAATTTGTGATTGTTTAATAAATCAACAAGAAGAACGAAGACAGCAGTGTACCTGGAGGACGTTCTATGTCCCTCAAAACCCCTGGTGGTCCTTCTTATGTTTCTTTGTATTCTGGAACTATAAAGGAATGTCTACTGATTTTAAATAATAAAAAAGGGTCATAAGAGTACCTGGAAGACATTCCTTGTCCCCGAGATACCCTGGTGGTCCTTCTTTTATTGTTAAAAATTAGTAGATTTCTCTTTATAGTTGCAGAATAAAAAACATCATAAAAATACCATCAGGAGTTCTGGGGAACATGAAATATCCTCCAGTTAAACTGCTATTTTCCTTCTTCTTATTGATTACGTAAACAATCATAATCGAAGATATCTATTTATTTATAACTTAGAAATATCTTATAAATAAAACTTATTCATGCAAATTTTTTATTTAAAATACGACAGAACTTTTTTGCCAACTTGATAAAAATACATAGAAAACAGTGTACCTGGAGGACATTCCATGTCCCCCAAACCCCTGGGCCCCCCTTCTTTATATTATTAAAAATCAGTAGACATCCCTTTATAGTTTCAGATTAAAAACAACATAAGAAAGACCACCAGGGGATCTGGAGATCCAGGTACACTGCTATTTTCGAATCGAAGACGTCTATTTCTTTATAACTTAGGAGTACGAAAATTAAGAATACGTAAAAAACAGTGTACCTGGAAGATATTCCATGTCCCCCAGAGAGAAGGTGGTCCTTCTTTTATTGTTAAAAATCAGTAGACATCTTTTTATAGTTGCCAATTAAAAACAACCAAAAAGTATTCTTAATTTGCATTAACATTTACGTACTTTTAGGTTATAAATAAAAACCAAGATAAATTCTTCATTTAATAAGTTAATACAAATTTATGATTGTCTATTAATCAACAAGAAGAACGAAGACAACAGTGTACCTGGAGGACATTCCATGTCTCCTTTGATCCTTTTTATGTTGTTTTTTATACCGCAAATAAAATGGGATATCTACTGATTTTAAACAATAAAAGAAACACTACCAGGGTGTTTTGTCCATGTCCCCCAGGTACACCGTCTTCTAGGTACTCAATTTGCATTGTCATTTACGTACTCTTAGGCTACAAATAAATTACTAGATAACTTCTTTGTTTATTAAGTTAAAAAAATGTGTATAACTTTTTTTTAATTAATCAATAAGAATAACGAAAACAGCAGTGTACCTGGAGAACATTCTATGTCCTCCAGACCCCCTGATATTATTTTTATATTGTTTTTAATTCTACAACAATAAATGGATATTTACTGATTTTTTATAATAAAAGAGGGACCACCAGGGAGTCTGAGAGACATGGAATATTCTCCAGGTACACTGCTGTTTTTATTATTCTTGTTTTTTATTAACTTTTACTTTACTTTCCGTTTACATCTGCAAGTTAAAAAGATCATGAGAAGGACCACCAAGGGGTCTGGGGGACATGGAATGTCCTCCAGGTACACTGCTATTTTCGTTTTTCTTGTTGATTAATTAAACTTAGGAGTACATAAATTAAGAATACATAGAACACAGTATACCTGGAGGACATTCCATGTCCCTCAGACCCCCTGGTGGTCCATCTTTTATTGTTAAATATCAGTAGATATCCCTTTATAATTGCAGAATAAAAAAACAACATAAAAAGGATCACTTGTTTTCGTTACTGTTATTGATTAATCATAGAAACATAAGGAAAGTTAAATAGATTTTATTAGCTTTTTAAACGAAGAATTGATATAGATTTTTATTTATAACCTAGGAGTACGCAAATTACAATGTTAATTAAAAATACGCAGAAGACAGACATGGAATGTCCTCCAGGTACACATAAACGAAGATGGTGGTTTTTATTATTTTGCAAAAAAATCAATAGATATCCCTTAATAATTGCAGGATAAAAAGTTACTCTGTATTTTTATCAATTCTGGACTCTCCTTTGATGGCCTAGTATAAAACTGAGCCAACCCTAGAACTGTAGGCGGACTATTATTGAACATATTATCTTTGTAGTTTATTCTAGGAAAGTAGTACAGTACCTGAAGGACTTTCCATGTTGCACAGAAATCTGAAGGTTTTTCTTTTATTTTTATTATTATATGTCTAGCTCAGAAGATGGACAAAAAATTTTCATCTTGCTATCTTCATACCCTTATTGGTAGATTAAACATAGAGAAATGAGTCTTATCAAGGTTTTTGAAAACAATTAGTAGTAAGTTAGAGATCGGTGTTCCCTAAAATTCCTAGTGGCCTTCTAGAGAGAATTTCCATAAATCTGTGGCCATGGAGTGATCAAGTACTCCCTTCTGTATTCGTTAGCATGAATTATGAGTTCGTGAATGGCATTTTCACTCCATTACAATAGAGATTATCTGCGGAACATGGAATGTCCTCCAGGAAGTTCTTAAGCTACACTCTTCTAGTTAGTTAGCTAAATTTGGAAAAAAAAGTGCAAAGAATATAGAACATCCTCCTGTCACTAACAAACTACGCAATTCCTGTTACAGGACAAACGTGAAGCAGTTCTCAAAGGTCATCATAGATGGCGCTACAATTGGCAATTAACTTCAATTTTAATCCAGTTTAAGTGCTGTTCCAGTACACAGAACGTCCTTTATCCCCAAAAACGTCGCTAAACTGGAGTTCTACTGTAGTTAGGTCAACTTTGAGAAATGATTTTTGAACATAATTCGAAGTACGTAGTTAGCACTGTACCCGAAGGACGTTTCATATGCTTCAACCCACTAGTGTTTCTTTATTTATAGTGTTTTATACACTGTTCCAATAGACAAGTGTTAACTGATATCTATTCATTCCCATTTGAGTTCCAGAAGCTTACCACAATGACACCACAATTTAATGTTTATAGGTTGACGCTAAGTCCACACACCGATTAACCTGATTCTTCCTATTAATCCACTTAGATCTCAGTGACTGGCCGATCTAACGTCATTAGTGAAGATGATATTGACTGGGATAAACATAAGGGATCGACTGTTTTCGATAGTTTTTATGTCCATAAGTTATTCCAAATAGTTGAACTTCAGCATAGGGGTTGCCAGTATTCGATCAAGTTAGTGGAATTAATTTTGGTGTGTGGTGACAGAGTAACTATTGGAGTGTTTTATGGGTCGCCAACTTCTACTTTTTTACTAACTTGATATTAGTTTAGAGTTTTTTCTATTTCAACTATAAAGGGATGACAAGAAGAACCACCGGGGGGTCATGGAATGTCCTTCAGGTACACTGTCTTCTACGTATTCTTAATTTACGTACTCCTAGGTTATAAATAAATAGACATTTTCAATTGTGGCTGTTTAATTAATAAAAAAAAGAACGAAAATAGGAGTATACCTGGAGGACATTCCATGTCCCCCAGACTCCCCGGTGGCCATTCTTATGTTGTTTTTAATCTGCAACTATTAAGGAATGTCTATTGATTTTTAACAATAAAAGAAGGACCACCGAGAGGCTGGGGGACATGGAATGTCCTCCAAGTATACTGCTTTTTTCGTTCTTCTTGTTTTGATTAATTGAACAGTCATAATTGACGATGTCTATTTATATATAACTTAGGAGTACGTAAATTAAGGATACGTAGAAAACGGTGTACCTGGAGGACATTCCATGTCCCCCAGACCCCCTGGTGGTCCTTCTTATGTTGTTTTTAATCTGCAACTATAAAGGGATGTCTTTTGATTTTTAACTATAAAAGAAGAACCGCCAGGGGGTCTGGGGGACATGGAATGTCCTCCAGGTACACTGCTATTTTGGTTCTCCTTGTTGATTAATTAAACAGTCTTAATCGAAGATGTCTATTTATTTATAGCCTGGGAGTACGTAAACTGAGAATACGTAGAAAACGGTGTCCCTGGAGGACATTCCATGTCCCCCAGACCCCCTAGTGGTCCTTCTACAGTTGTTTTTAATCTGCAACTATAAAGGGATGTCTACTGATTTTTAACTATAAAAGAAGGACCACCAAAGGGTCATTCCATGTCCCCCAGGTACACTGCTATTTTCGTTCTTCTTGTTGATTAATTAAACAGTTTTAATCGAAGATGTCTATTTATTTATAGTCTAGGAGTACGTAAATTAAGAATACGAAGAAAACGGTGTACCTGGAGCACATTTCATTTCCCCCATACCCCCTGGTGGTCCTTCTTATGTTGTTTTTACTCTGCAGCTATAAAGGCATGTCTTCTGATTTTTAATTATAAAAAAAGGACCTTCAGGGGGTCTGGAGACATGGAATGTCCTCCAGGTACACTGCTGTTTTCGTTCTTCTGGTTGATTAATTAAACAGTCCTAATCGAAGATGTCTTTTTAATTATAGCCTGGGAGTAGGTAAATTAAGAATACGTAGAAAACGGTGTACCTGGAGGACATTCCATGTCCCCCAGACCCCTGGTAGTCCTTCTTTTATTGTTTTTAGTTGCAGATTATAAGCAACATAAGAAAGACCACCAGAGGGTCTGGGAGACATGGAATGTCTTCCAGGTACACTGCTTTTTTCCTTCTTCTTCTTGTTAATTAATTAAACAGTCATAATCGTAGATATCTATATATTTATAGCTTAAGAGCACGTAAATTATTGGTAAATTAAACATAGAGAAATGAGGTTTTTGAAAACAATTAGTAGAGCGTTAGATGTCGGTGTCCCCCAAAACACCTGATTGTCCTCCAGAAAGAACTTCCAAGGGTTCTATGACCATGGAGTGATTAACTACTCTAGTCATTGCTAAAGTGTGCACATCTTGAAAGTTTTCAAGATTTTGAAATATAAATTATTAGTTAGTGAATGGTAGTGCATATCAGATTCTTTATTTATGTTATTTTTACTTTATTGCAATAGTAACGGTCTGCGAGATATGGAATGCCCTCCAGGTTATTTGCAAACTACGCTTTTCTAGTATAATATAAATATATATACTCTATCCGTTGCAAGAAGGGCTTTTATCGTTGGACCATTATCTCGCCTCTAAATGTTCTCGAAAGTTAAGGGCGACCATAACAGTATTTAAATTCTTAAATAGTACTAGAACAAGAGTCTTGGCAAAAAGTTTTTTTTCAATCTCTGAGTGTGTTGTGTATACTTTGTTGGCCCCTCTTTTGTATATAAGTTGTTCTTGGCCTTTATATTTATTATTATTTTTATTATTATTATTAATTGAAAGTATTTAGATGGCACTGTGCCTGGTGGTCCTTCTTTAATTGTTAAAAATCATTAGATATCCCTTTATAGTTTCAGAATAAAAAGCAACTTAAAAAGAGCCACCAGTGGGTCCGGGGTACATGGAATGTCCTCCAGGTACATCGCTATTTTCATTCTTCTAGTTGATTAATTAAACAATCATAAATTTGTGTTAACGAAGATATCTAAAAGTTTATTTGTTATTACTAGAAGTACGTAAATGACAGTACAAATTAAAAACATGTAGAAGACAATGTACATGAGGGAGATGGAATGATTCCCTGGAGGTCATTCTTTTATTGTTAAAAATCAGTAGACATCCCTTTATAATAGCAAAATAAAAAACAACATAAAAAGAATCACCATGGACATGGAATGAATCAAATTAAGAAAACGTAGACGGCAGTGTACCTCCCCCATGGTGGTTCTTCTTTTATTACATATTAATATTTTTATTATTATATTTCTAGCTCAGAAGGTGGAAGTCAGTTCCTTACTGAAGATTTTCTGAAATAAAAATTGTACTCCTGCTGTCTGTACTTTTATTGATATACTAAACATACAGAAATACAAAGTCCTACGAGGTTTTTGAAAGCAATTAGAATTACGATAGATGTCGGCGTCCATCAAAATATCTGGTGGTCTTCCAGAAAGAACCTCCATGAAATCTATGACTATGAAATAATCAAATATTCTTTTTTCTATTCATTGGTATAGCATGAACATCTTAAGAGTTTTCAAGTTTTTTATGAGTTCGTAAATAGTAGCGTATGTCAAATTATTATTTATGTTATTTTCACTCTGGAGGACATTTTAGATCCTTCAACCCCCCGATGTTTTTTCTTTATAGTGTTTTATACACCATTCCAATAGAAGGGTGCTAACTGATATCTATGTATTCTTAATTATTGAGTTCCAGAAACTAACCACAATACAAGACAATATAATCTTTACAGGTTGATGCTAAGACGACTGAACAGGAACCATTCTTCAGTCCACACACCGATCAACATAATTCTTGCTTTTAATACACTTAGATCATAGTGAATGGTCGATATAATGTCATCGGTAATGATAATGACTGGGGTAAATATAAGAGATCTTCTCTTGATAAACATCTGAAAAGGCATGCTAATATACACTTCGAAACAAAACCAAAATATGACGTGATCTGTATAGCAGGTTCTCTAGTCTATGTCCTTGTTTTTTTCAATTATTCCACTTCATTTCTAAATTTATTGGTCAATATCCTCTCGTAGATGTTTTGAGTTGCTCCTAACACTGATGTGCTTCTGTAACAGGCTGATGTCCTTCGACTTAAATATTGGCAATATTGCTGCTATGCTTCAATCCATGGAGATTTTGTTTCTGCTTTATATAATGTTTATGCTTTTGTATATTAGTTGTTCTTGGTCTCTCTTCTGGCATACTATTAATTATTATTAATCAGAAGTATGTAAATGGCAATGTATCCAGAGGACATTCCATGTCCCCCAGACACTCTGGTGTTCTTTTTTACGAACTTTTAATGCAATTCTAACAAATTGGACAATAACTGATGTTCAAAAGCAAAAGTAGGGCCACCAAAGAGTCTGGGGGACCAGAATGTCCTCCAGGTACTCTTGCATATGCGTTCTTTTTTAATTAATAAAGTCTTTATTTTCTATCTTTAAGGAGGTGGTGGAGGAGATTCGCCTGACTTTTGTCTATTTGGACGACAACGTCACCCTCACCAAAGAGCTTGGCTTAGAGGCCAAGAACCTTGCAAAGCCGGTCCAAGCAATGGTGTGGATCCCGGACCCAAGGAGGAAGCAGATAGGATTCTAAAAAGAATCGGGAAACAAAATCCGTTAAAGACCACTGACTGGCAGGTGATCGACAGGAGGGAGCACCGAAGGGACAGCAGTTAGTTGTCCTGTGATCGTCTGGAAACGTCATGCCACCATATGTTGCACCTGAACTTCTCCAGGATCACTTTCAAGGCCCTAGGAAAGAAAGAGGAAGCTGCGTTGAAGGAGACGGAGAAACCACAACCTGGTTTATTCAAACAAATAAATCTGTATCACTCTAGAGCTGTCTGGGCGACACTGGAGGCCTGCTCGGTGAGAAACGATTGTAAAAGGAAAATTTGCTCCTTCAGGCTTTGGGCATGTCCCAGATTCGTCCCTGATTGACCACATACATGTATCAGACAAAAATGCTTTCACTGATTACGGAGTTGTCGACTTCTGATATATTCGATTCGAAATAATTTTCACTTAAATTTTGCACCTTGGCTTACCTCAAGTATTAGATATATCTTGAGGGACAAAACACAAAATTGAGATACGTATTCCATTAATGATCCAAGCTCATTGTAGACGTCTATTTTTAGGGAAACTTCGACCTGGTTTCGACTTAATGCATTTGGTTTTACTTTTTGTTGACAGTTGTGGGTATTGCACATTATCATCTGATAGTTTAGTATCCTGGACCTCTGCATAAATGTTTTCGAAGCTGTTGATTCATGTGTGATCTGTTTTTTTAAAGATCGTATTAAAATCACCACAGATGATGATCCTCAAGTGTCTGTCCAAAGCCTGCAGGATTTTAGAGAACACATATAGTCACTATGGCAATGTCTTTAATCTTTATTTCTAATGCACTTATCTCAATTAAGGTCTCATTACTCTTATCCTTCATATCCTTCAGTACGACCACCAGTTGATTATTTTTCTTATTGTTAGTAAGTTTTCTGCAACCTTCATGGTTTCAGAGTCCAACAACTGAATGCTAGTGAAGACTCGAAACTTTCTCCTGGTGACCTGCTCATAGTTGAGTTTCCTCTAACAATTTTCTCTTGAGGCTGTTTGTACTCATACGTACTTGGATTGTATTTCTAATCTAAACACTTTCCAAAGAGATACACTCTGCGATACATGTTGCTAGTCTTACAAAAACCGAATTTGATACTCAACAACAAAACTTACACTGAATGAATAAACGTTCTTTTGCTTTAACATGAAAGATATAAAGTTATATGTTTTGATTGCTGTTTTGGCAGTAAAAATAAAATTGGAAAAATTCGTCTTCTTCGAAAAGAACAGAAATAAACGAGAGCTGAAAAGTTCATAAAAGTTCACAATAGAGTTTATGTAGAGCAATCAATTTTAGTTAACAACCTTTTTCTAAGGTACGATATGTGACACATATCGAGGCTCATAGATCTAAATCGCCGATGACCTTATTTCCAAATGAACTACATCAAAGTTAACAATAAAATTTATTGAAGTCCTAGCTTCTCTTTCATATATATTAATAAAGTTTTGCAATCAGTTGTTCGCTCTGGATTTGATAGATACGTTTTGTTGTGGAAGTCTTAACTTCTGACAGAGACGTACAGATTGATATCTCTTTCTTTATAATACATTCAATCTCCATGTTGAACGGAAAGCTGCATTGTTCGATTAAATACGTAAAGACTCTCCGTGGATCCCTGCCAGTCTAAACATTAAAATATAAGGTACATAAAATGGTTTCACTCTTATCTTTCTCTGAGGATTTCGAACGACTCGCGACACTTTTATGTTTAGATTTTTATCCCATCTTATCATAAAATTGCTTTCATTTTAATATTTTCTCGTGTACCCAGAGACCTCCAACTTTTTTACTCTTGTTTATTTAAATCCCTCAATTGGCATCGCAGAACGTTTGTGAGCTTTACTCGGATTTCAGACGTAACAATGAGGAATTTACTTCAATTTCAGAGCTTATTTCTAATGTATAAAATATATCTTGTACGGTGCATTTTAAGCGCTTTATTTATCTAAGACTAGATTGGCGAGGGCAATCTTTCTTTTATGAAACTTTTATTACAAAGTTATTAGTATTCCGCGCGGGGTAGAAGCTGACCCCTAGATAAATCGAAAATCTCGGCAACATAAAATAACAATTCAGAAGTAAGAAATGAAACTAGTTCGAACCTGGGCTGCATTGCGGATAGATATGAATAAATTATTAAGTTTGCAGCGCATTGAGACCTCAAACTACCGATTTTACTAGGTTGGTCCGACGTAAAAACTCATTTAACTTTCATCTCGCGTTATAGGCCCCTGAACTTACTCCAATCTAACTCATTAGAATAATTTTGCACAATTTGCCATTTCACGCAAAAAGAAACAAACACGTATAATTATAGAGAGCTCGAGAAAGCATATGGATCCCGAGGATTTGCAATTAAATCTTGTTATTGACTGTAGCTGTTCAATTGTATTAAAATAAACTAATTTTAACAACAAACCGATGAGATTGCTTTTGGGTAAGAGCAAACAACAAGACTTTCACCGCATTCAAACCCCAAGTCCGTGAGCACAAGTAACTATCTCATTATATCATTAGAATTGAGAGGATAAATCCTAAATGCCAGCCGCATTCCTTAGATGGACAAACCATTAATAGTTTCCTTTACGGATTATTCTAGATGAGTTCGGAAATTATGTGAATTCGATAATCCACAAATGTGTGTCTTAGTTTTCGCCATGAGCCCATTACACACCACACGCAAGTGAAACGAATGCATTAATTTTGTCCGCGAGTTGCTTACAAATTTCTCAGGGCGATTGAAATAATTTGGGAAAACTTTTACTTTTATAGCCCATAGACTTAATATATTTCGTAAATCGCTCGTTACACACACAGTTTATTATGAGATTATTTTTATAAGAGCGATAATAAAACAATGAAAATAACAGAGACCTTAAACTCGTGACGAAACGCATTACGAATTATAGTTTTAATAATGTGAGACGATTCGGCGGTAGCACAGATTTCCTCCTGTTGATGTTTCATATGTATTTAGTGTGTGCAAAAAGAATTTTAAATGAGGATGTCTAGACGTTAATCCCGAGTGGACCAAACGAATGAACTTAATTTCTCTCCAAATGGCTGGAAAATGTTGAATCATGTATGAAATTAGAAGTGCCTAGTTAAATTTTATAAATTAAGGGAGGCTAATTAAAAGGTTTCAACCGAATTTTAGATAAGTTGGAAGGTAACGTTCTGCATAACTAAAAGTTAAAGCGATAAAGTTCGAAGCGGTAGCCGGGTTCAATAGTCCGTTAAAATCAAAATACTAAAACCAAAGAGCATGCAATGATAAATGAAGTTTATAGCATAAGTTCCAGTGCAAACTGTTATGAACTTACCTAAATACGGGCCTCGGGGGCTAACCTGCAAATAAACGATAAAGAAGGTTAATTTTGGGGAGACACATTGTACGAAAATGTTGTTTAATGAAATGGAAACATGCAGAATGCCTATAAAGTACTACGTGTTACGACAAATGAAGTGAGAAACATATAGCCCGTTATGAAGTTTGTGGGCTGGCAGATGATTTACGTTCTACACCTGAAAAGGGGTGTAGTAATACATATTAGAATGATGTAGGTGTGCTTCAAATTAATAATGCTGGAGGCGCGTGATCCTTAACACGTTGGAGCTGTTGTACCTCATAAATACAGTTTCTAGCTTGATCTCAATAATATTTTAAAATAACATATCTGTGTTGAACTTATGTAATTTTAAACATAAATAAATAGATCATGATCAAAAATATTTAGCGAATAAACAGTTTATTTTTTCTTTGCTAATAAACGCATCATACTTATTAAGAATATGATGAAAGTTTTGCCACTTTGATAGCTAACAATAATTATACAGGATAAGGAATAAGTAGTGCAACAGAGCTGTATTTTTCAATGTCGATTTTAGGAATTTTAAGACAAAAGTTGTACAAAAAACTCTTATTCTATATTGCTATGATTTTGAAATTATGCTTAATGCTTCCCAGGATAAACTGGGCTACATATATTTGTTCAATAATTTTTCGTTTAATTATCACTATCCACATATTTTGGTCTTGAGGACTTTGTGTGTGAGTCTCTTAGATCTTCATATCGGTTTTTATATCTATTTACGTTTCCTTTTAAACAAGACCAGCCTTCCGACTGCCATTTATTTTCATCAATGGGTCGTATAATAACTACCCAGTACTTCGATTCTTACGAAAATCTTAAACAATAGATCGTTGACTAGTGTTCCACGAAAATTGAAAAAAAATTTTTTTTGAGTCATACACAAATTGCTAGAGAGACGGAAAAATGTGAAACAAACGAAGACAGCTATTTTGAATAAAATATCTTATACCAACTTTTTATATGCTCTCGCTTGCAGTTTCGCAGAATATGCCTTAAAAATTAAATTGTAGTTAATAATGCAAGCTAGTCATCGCCTTTCCAAAATTGAAGCTACGTATGCTCCCAGCTTCGGTGCTCTCTGACTCGGGCGAGCCCTCATTATCTAATTTTTGATTGCAGCTTTGCCAGCGATTGCTTTAATAAACTCTTTAAACTGTTAAACAATATAGCTATCTATGCTCGCAGTTTCATTGCTCTCCAGCTCGAGAAAGCCTTCGCTATTTAATTTTTGTTTCCAGCTTCGCTAGTCATCGTCTAAATCTTTCTAAATTTGTGGTTGCTTGTGCTCGCTGACTCGATCAAGCTTTCGTAATATAAATATGGTTTGCAGATTCATTGGCACCGCTTTAACTTTTCTAAGATTGTAGATTGTAGATGAGCTACAGTTTCGCTCCCAGCTTCGCTGTTTGCTGACTCGAGCACGGTCTCGCATTATAATTATGAATTACAGCTTACATTACTTTAAACTTTGAAAAAAATTGTAGCTGTCTATGATCGCAGCTTCGCTGCTCGCTGACTCAAGTAAGCTCTCGCGATTAAATTATAAGCTACAGTTTACACCACTTTAAACTTTTATTAAATTATAAGTGTCTATGCTCGCAGCTTCGCTGTTCGGTGACTCGAGCAGGCTCTCGTGATTAAATTATAAGCAACAGTTAAATTTTTATTAAATTGTAGCTGTCTATGCTCGCAGCTTCGCTGCTCGCTGACTCGAGCAAGCTCTCGCGGTTAAATTATAAACTACAGTTTACACCACCTTAAACTTTTATTAAATTATAACTGTCTATGCTCGCAGCTTCGCTGCTCGCTGACTCGAGCAAGCTCTCGCGATTAAATTATCAACTACAGTTTACAACACCTAAAACTTTTATTAAATTATAACTGTCTATGTTCGCAGCTTCGCTGCTGGCTGACTCGCGATTAAATTATAAGCTACAGTTAAATCTTTATTAAATTGTAGCCGTCTATGCTCGCAGCTTCGCTGCTCGCTGACTCGAGCAAGCTCTCGCGATTAAACTATAAACTATAGTTTACACCATCTCAAACTTTTTTAAATTGTAGTTGTATATGCTCGCAGCTTCGCTGCTCGCTGACTCGAGCAGGCTCTCGCGATTAAATTATAAGCTACAGTTAAAGTTTTATTAAATTGTAGCTATCTATGCTCGCAGCTTCGCTGCTCGCTGACTCGAGCAAGCTCTCGCGATTAAATTATAAGCTACTCTCTACAGTACCTTAAACTTTTATTAAATTATAGCTGTCTACGCTCACAGCTTCGCTGCTCGCTGGCTCGGGTAAAATCTCGCGATTAAATTATAAGCTGCACTTTACAGTACCTTAAGCTTTTACTAAATCATTGCTGTCTATGCTCGCAGTATCGCTGCTCGCTGGCTCGAGATAGCTCTTGCAATTAAATTATAAGCTACAGTTTACACCAGCTTAAACATTTTGAAATTGTAGCTGTCTATGCTCGCAGCTTCGCTGCTCGCTGATTCGAGCAAGCTCTTACGATTAAATCATAATCGCTGATATAAAACAACATGCTTCTACAAAGGTTCACAAATCGATTGTAAGTACTAGAGCATCAAGTACGCTTTTGAATTTTTTATCAAAACCGGGAACGTCTACATCTGAATCCAAAAATATAGCTGCTATAGACGAGATTGCATCTGTTTACCACACGGTTAAACACTCTCTAAGTTACAATAGCATGAACTGCTGGCACAAATTGCTACCTTAAATCTGCAATGATTCAAATATTGCCAAAAAGTTCAGTTGTGGACGAACAAAAGCGGAGAGTATTGTACGTGCAGTATTAGCCAAAGAATCGGTGACGAATGTAATATAGATCCAAGAAAAAACCTATATTTTTGGATTGCTACTGATGTAAGCTACAAAAAAAAAACCAGGAAAATTTTTGACTACGACACTGGCGCAGGAAATCGTCTTCTTGATTTTATAGAATGCAACGATGAATCTGCTAATTAAGTATCAAAGCTTTTGATGGATATTCTGGAAAAATATTTTCTTTCTTTAAAGGGCAACACCACTGTAACAGCCTAAAATAACGTGTTTTTTTTTATCATTTTTTGGGTAGAAGAAAGGTAATAAAACTATAATTAGAGGAAGTTATTTAGCCTATATTTAAGTAACAAAATTGAAAATTATTTTACAAAAATATTCAAAAATGACGGCACCACAGCCATTTTCGTGAGGCACGTAGAATTTGAGGTGCTCTGCGGCACGCAGTGTAGCTGCTGCAAAT
>JAUIMW010000787.1:0-15027 GCA_033557785.1 Enochrus cinctus
AACATAAGGTACAAGTTTTTCCATGTAAATCCCTATGGCCAATGATAAAATAAATGCACTGTATATATATATATATATATATCCCCTTTTGTTATCTTTTTCAAGAAGTAGTCAAAAATAACATATTTTCTCAAAATGTGTTTTATTTCTTAAAAATTAAGAGAATTCATTTATCAGAATTTTTGATTAGCTGAACTACTCGTCACATAAGTTTAGATGAACAGAAGGCTACTGTATTGTACATTATAATTGGTTCTGATTAATTAATTTCAGTTTGAATTCCTTTTTTCCTGTTTGAATATCTTATATTACTGGAACATTTTGCCCATAGACGTAAGAAATATATGGACTGGTTCTGTCCTATGTGACCATTGCTGTCAGGCAATCAACATCCGCCATATTTAGGTAGCAAATTATTTTGATGTATAAAAAAATTATTGAATGAAAGTGGTTTTAGTGGCAGAAAACTTTAATAATAAACCATGTCAGATTGTTGAGCATGTATCTATTTAAATATGTATGCTTGTAATTTACTTAAATTTAACTAATGAAAGAATGATGTCGTAATTTGTTACATAATATCATGTGAAGATAACAAACTTAAAGATTTAATTTAAAAAAAATCATAAAAAGTTACTTGCATTTCTTGATACTAATAGATCTATATTCAATGTGTTGTTTATAATAGCAAGATGGGTGTATAATCATATATTAAAATTATTTGCAGCCATTTAATTTGTACATACGGATTTTGGCAATACACTACAGTAAATGACATCCATGGTTTGCGAATAAATTAACCTAAATTGATGCTCTGATGTCCATGATTTTGACAGACTTTATTTTTAACTGGTATTTTGCTGTACTTTGGTGAGACAAAAATAATAAATTACTATTAGACAAATATATCTTAAAATTGCATTTTTTTTTTGCTGTAACACACATAAAATATAATAAAGATTGCTCTGTTTTAATAATAATAAGGATGTTATTTTACTATCATATCTCCTGTGAGATTTTCCTAGGGCATAGTAGAATATACGCATTTGTATTAAAACAATGTAATGTAAAAATTGATTCATTTTAGATATTATTTCATTAGAAAATATAAAAAGTTTTTAAAAATTTTACTAAAAACATATTTACCAATATAAAGGTTAATCTTGTTTCTTTTATAAACATTGATTGCTATATTGGATTTTAATTTTATTTTCGTAATCAAGTAATTATAAATTGTGGTGTAATTGGTCATATATGAAATGCCAATTTTGCAAGAAGCCATACACTATCCAATTCTTTCAAGGCATTACCTCTCATCATCTTGTCGTTCTTATTGTGTCTTCATACAAAATACTCTACAAATCGTAATTGTATATTTCTTCTCATATTATGTAGTGTATGAAAGGTATAATCATTGCTGATTAAAAAAATAGCGTTTAATATGTGACCGTTGTTCAGGTTTGAACAGGTTGTTTCATCTTTATAAATAAGTATGCAATTTTTTTCTATAAAATTTTGTGTAGCGTTTAGAAATTGTTGCTTTAATGTGATAAATACAGTTAAGTGCAAAGTTTGAATATTATTCTAGCTATTTCATAGTAAATAGCAGTACTTTTAGTGGTTATTAATTTTAAGTATTCACATTCATCCCATTAGAATCAGAACTGTACTCAATACAAATTTGAAGTTTGAACATACAAAAAAGTACAAAGAAGGACACTCCTCTTTTTTATTGAACACATAAGACAGTGTTTTTCTAATTCTGTATCAAAATAAACTAATAAACAAAAAAAATCAAAAATTTACACAGATACAATGAGGTATTTTGATAGGTCTAATGAAATACCTTATTTAAGTTTAGGTAACCTCATTACAGCTTTACTATCAGACTGATTTTTGATCATTTTTATATTGTTTGGAATCAAAACATTAAAGAAGAATTATTCTGAGCAGTGTACATTCATCTATGTATGGATAAAGAAAAATAACCTTACATCTTAACTGATCACAAACAACTCTAGAAAAATGATAAATACCACAAAATTAACAAACCTTACTTCATCGGTAAATTATTTAATAATTTACCTAAAACTACACAGATTTAAATCAGTGTAGTAGACCATAATTTTCCTAATGCTTCTCATCTCATCTGGTCAATGAGATTAACAGAATCTTCATGTGTTTAGCCAAAATAAATAAAACTAGATAAATGGCAAGAAATTTCACATTTCCTATAAAATCCTTATGTTAAGGAAGAGCTCATTTTTTATTGTAGCACCTAGAAATCATATAACTATGAAAAAAGACAAGAATTGAATCTACAACACATCACAATTGCAACAGTCCAATATATCATCACCACATTGCTTTCTCTATATAATATAAATAAAAAATAAAATACTATGCCTAGGTCACATATTTTTCAGTTGCCAATGTTTTGTATATGTAATTCAGTTCTGCATCTATTGTCATTTTTCTATAGAACTTTTAAAGCCAACTATAATGACCTAAGGCTGAGATAGAATGGATTTTCATGTGAATATTTTTGAATTAACAAAATCTCTGATTTTGGGATATATCTGGATTTCTACAAGTTACATCAAAGTGCAAATCTAAATTTCAACGTGCATTCTACCAAAACAATTATTCTTAACTTTATTTACCTGTGAGGAAGGCCCATATCCATAATAATCTGTTGTATAACCCTAGTGTTAGGAAGCAAAAGAGAAAACATATTAGAACCATTAGAATTATGTAATTATTTTTATATCAAATAATAATACCAAACAGATAGCAGAATATTTAACAAAAATAAGCAATGAATCGTTAGTAATTAAAAAAATATATTTAATATGTATCTCACCTGAGAGCTCAACCCATAACTATTGTAATCAGCATTTGGCTGGGTAGCTCTTCTTAATTCACTGTAACTTGAACTAACTGGTGAAGGTGGGGGCGGAAGTTCATCAGGTGGCGGAGGAAAATTTGTATTAACTGTACAAGGAGCATAATCTCCTAAAGATTGTTGCATTTCTAAAGGTGGCGGTGGAGGAGGTAAATCTTCAACAATGCTATTAGCATAAATATTGCCAGGATGTTGCAAATTGCTGTAAATTAGTCTATCATTATTCCGATGATTTGGTCCAATTTGTATGTTACTATATGTGACTTGTTGTTCCGGCTTTTGGTATGTTTTTGGGCCTATTGCCATGTTTCCACCTCTTGGCAAGTTACTGTATTGATGATTTGAATCTTCGGGATATATGTTTGCATAGGTTGAATTGGTATGTTGAGCTACATTCATATGAGTTAAATTAGATCCTCTAGGAAGGTTTGAATAAAATTGTTGAGGAGTGTTTTGTAATCTAGATGCATAAGATGGTTCCACATTTTGCTTCACACTGTAAGATTGTGGAACCTGCAGAAAAAAAAGCTCAACTAGATAAATATAAAAAAAAATAAATAATAAAGGTATTTTACCAAAGGCTGCTGTTGTTTTTTTGGTTTTGGTGGTACAGCAGGCCCTATTTTCTTCCCTAGAGTTCCTCCTTGCCCAATAGGGTTTTTAGGCAATTCTGTTTTATTTAAAAGAGCTAATTCTGCCAACTGTTTGTCTAAATCGTCCATATTCAAAAATTATTCTGTGAACCACTTCAGTTATAACTGCAAAAGATCAAATGATTGTTAAAAGTGCTACACTAATTTAAGTAAATTGATTCAAATGCTTGTTATTTATTGTGTATTATACTGCTACATTAATTAGCCCATGATGTCATATTGAAGCATATTGTGATATTATCGAGTACTTTTCATTTTAATTAATCATAATAAAATTTAATTGCTTGATTTATCTTAATTTCAAAATATTTGGTCTTTTATTAATTTCATATGTTTGTAATTAAGATAAATATTTGTATTTATTATAAATGAAAATAATTTTCAAATTTAAGAGAAATTACTATTACTTGACTTTACAGGTAGGGGAATGGAGTTTGTCTCTTAGTAATTAGTAGTTATTTAAAAACCATTATAAAATTAATTCATATGTAAAAAATGGTTGTATAATTTGACACATGAACCATAATTTTACTGAATAAAAAACTACAAATTTTTATAACAGCTATGGTATTGAGTGAATTTTATATAATCTTTCCAACAATACAAAAAAAATATCAAAACATCAACCTAAAAAATTTTCTTAATTAACAATATAAGAGGAGATTCTAATCCAATGATGTAAATATTTTACACGGTATTCTAATGGCAAATACATACATTATTTTACACCAGTGCCACGTTTCATATACCAGAACGTAAACGAATCGCTCTAGAGGGCTGCTCCCTACCACGATTTTATGCAATTCTATAAGCAAATTGAAGAATACTTTAGCTTATTATTACAAATAAATTTTGAAAACACTTCTTTTCTTAAAAATAAATTATCAAACAGCAATTATTTATTATGGATGAACAAAAGTTATCGCTCAACTTTTGTCCGTCTACATTAACAATTAACAATTGATTCTTATTTTCTAAACATTGTATCTATATAGTTACATTTTAGGTATATATTTTTCAGCATAATTATTTAATGTAATGTAAACAAGCGCTATTATAAAGTTTAGATAAACTATTTAGGAATGGTTATATAAAAATAAATATTTTAAAAAGCTACGTTTTAAAACTTCAACTTTAGCTAGTTATTATATCTACTAGGTGTATAAAGATGCAACCTAATTTTTTTTTTCAATTTAAATCTTTATTGCGGAAAATTGGTATAATATATATTTTATTCAAAATAGTTTCCCTCGGCAGTTGCAAATTTTTAGCATCTCCCTGGCAATTTGTGGATGCCTTTCCTATAGGATTGTTCACTTTTCATAGAAAACCAGTCAGTAACTCATGGCTTTACATTTTCGATCAAAGAATAAACTGTACATTATTGCAAGTAGTTTGCTTGTCTTTTTACCAGTATCGATGTAACAGCAGCAATTTAAACATAAACAAATGCCTTTCTAACTTTTAAGGCCACTTAAAAACTTTCATTTTGAACATAAATTATTTATATTTTGCACATTATGCATAAACGTACAAATAAGTGAATAATGTTTCATAAAATTTGTGCATTTTAAATCTATACATTAACTTCTATCGTTCTAAACAGCTAACTAAAACCCTCGCATAAGTGCCATTGTCAACTTCTGAGGCGAGCAGTATCCATACCACAGAGTTACTAATACATGAACTTGTAGTGCTCTACCAAGGTGAATTACGATGTGATGTATATGAAACTAGCCAACTAAATTTTAAAACAAATGTTGATTTGTTAAAAAACCAAAATTACCAACTCTTCCCATCCAACTTATAGAGTGCTCCCACATTAAAATAATTGTTCAAAAACCATATATGTCAATAGACATTTTAGGCATTAGAGTAGAAAATCCTAAGGACTCTGTCACACGACCATATTTCTGTAGTTGCCTAGCGTTTTGTAATCGTCCTTTCAGACGAACGACAAAACCTTAACGCTTCGTAGCAGCGGGAGACTATGGTCTGCCGTTGATTAATAGGAGCAAGTTAACATGAACACTCCGAGCTTATTGCTTATTGAAAATACACGATGTCTTCCATGCTAAGCACAAGGTAGAAGTTACGAATTTCAATGTACACAATTAAAGCTGCGACAGAAAAAGGTCCGTGTGATGTTTCCATTGAAGCTCGTGTAATTTAGATTCGGTGAAAAAATTGTCCAAGTGTATTAGATCAGTCCATAAGTTCATGTGCATTTATAACATATATGTGATTTCTTATGACTACGTAGAATAATATTATTTCCAACTTGTCAAATCCTGTCTTTGAATTTCCCATTAAATTAATTAGTCTATTATCAATTTTCATGAGCATCAACTGAAAATAACTAACATTAGAAATTGAATATAACAGAGTCAAAGTGGCTTGATCGCCAAAGACCTTTCAACATTAACCACAGTTAAGCGAAGCCTTTTTCAGTCTTAACTCAGA
Organism: Enochrus cinctus; assembly: GCA_033557785.1. NCBI lineage: Eukaryota > Metazoa > Arthropoda > Insecta > Coleoptera > Hydrophilidae > Enochrus > Enochrus cinctus. The sequence continues at coordinate 6,022 of JAUIMW010000787.1, forward strand.
TGGGTGACCAGTTCAAAGTCGGTTGCCTTGGTCTGGTTGTATTCATGGTGAACATACTATTAGTCTAAGGACTACCCAAAAATTGTATAATAAATTTAAAGATGGGAGAACTGATGATGTTCTGTTAATTATAGCAACAACGTTCTTGAAACTCTTATGAATCAGATTGCAGAAAGGATGGATTCATCTCATGGAACAGTGTTTTGTCACTTAAAGGGGATTGTGAAATTATCCAAGCTTGGGAAGTGAGTACTGCATGAACTATTTGAAACCAACAACAAATGAATATCTGTATTTCCCTTTTATCTCACCTTGAATGAAAATATTTTTTAGTCCTAATACCGCGGTCTCCTTACTCTCGAGATATAAACTTGAAAGATGAAGTGCAAAAAAAAATTTCAAATTTTTTAAATCAAAACAATTTTTTCTACCCTAGTGGAATAAAGATACTACCTAAACTATGGCGAGAAATTGTAGATAATAGACGAAAATATACTATTAATTAAAATAATAAACTATTTACATTGTTTGCATTTTTTTGCAAAAATACGCAAAAACACTGACCTGATATCTTTAAGCATTGGGTTGAAACGTTTAACTGCTGCTGTTACCTACAATTAATTGAAATGCTCCACTTGGTAGTATCAGAGGGCAAAAGTTGGTGTTTAATTTTTAATTTTGGTCTTTTTCGCCTGTGGTTTTCTGTTTAATGCAGCAAATCAACAACATAATTTAAAAATAGTCTAGTTAAACTAGCACTTTGAAGTGAAAATCACTATTTAAATTAAATGCATATTTATCTTCATTACTAGTATTAAAGTCGAAGCATTCATTAACAATCCCAAAAAAAATTTTTTTTAATGAAAATTATTAATTTACAACTAATAAAGAGCAGCTATAAAATTTAATTTAAAAATGACAATTAATGGCATAAAATATAGTTATGAGAATAAAGCACAAAATATTTACAATTGCACTTTTAATATTTACACTGTCTCGAAGGAAACTACCCGTTGCTAGGTTGTAAATTTTTATGCCATGTATTGACATATGTATTTATTAGAATAAAACCCATAGTAAATAAATTTTAAAAATGTTTTATGCATGACGGTGTTTTTGAGATTTGAGACTTAAAGTGTTCGACAACATATTCCATTATTGTTTGAAAAATTGGAACTGTTTCGTATGAGAACATATACAGTGCGATCCAAAATAACTGGATGCGACCAGCATTACAGCAAAAGTTGGTTACGGCTTTTTCAAGTTGTCATTTATCATTGACATTCTATATTTTTCCATTCTACAATAAAATTTAGTATAAATCTACATCAATGTGAACTGTTTTGACAAATAATTAGTTTTCAAATAATTATAATTTCCAATTAAAGATCTTCACTTAACTCCTTAATATACATATTAATTTTGAACATGCAGTATGAAATAATTGTGAAGTAACAAAACAAATTTTTTCAATTTACTTTGATGAATTATGCCTGCTACTAGTTTAGAAATCTTTATGCCATTACATATACATATAATTCTATTAACAAATCTCTTCACAAATTAGTTAACATGTTAGCAGAATTTTATACCGTAAATTGATATTCTAATAATTTTACTTTTATAAAATATCACTAACACACTCAATAAGTTTGTGATGGTATTTGTTATCAAAATTGAGACAGTCTAGAGCGGGCTTTAGGTTCTTATACACACTGATATATCAAAATATTGCAGCCTGAATATAAGTATGTATCAAATATTACTTTTATATAATTTTAACAGGTATTTATTTAGAACTGGGACTATTAGAACAGGTATTGGAAAATATTTGGTTTTGTCATACCTACGGCAGACATTTAAAAAAATATTTTTTAAAATTTCATATTAAAATAATATATATAGTATGGAATACCATTATCGTCGAGCATAGTCAATGTATGCATCAAAACAATAAGAAAAATAACTTGCAGATGTAAAAAGAAACACGAAATAACTCTCCATATATCGTAAATAGTTTATAGTTGGTTTTGCTAGTATTTTTACAAAAGCACTTTTCCAAAATAACCTACCAAAGTTGTTTAATACAACTAGCGCGTGGTTGCATCTTTCCATTTTGACTTGAATTTTGATTCTACTAGAATTTCCTTTTCTAATTTTTATTTACTTTCCAACTTTTGCCAAAATTAACTATAAATTTTGAAAACAGAACATTCCCAGAAGTTTAATTTAGCTTAACTTTGCAAGTTCTTGTGTTTGAGAAGTGTTTTCTTTTACAAATTTTAAATCTGTGATACATTAATTTCGCAATAGAAATAATGGTCTTCCTATCTCATAAATGGTTTTAATGTGCGCATTTACACACAAAAATATTGTACAATGATTAGCATAAGAAGAACATAAATCAAGATGACAGCAAATTTTTTCGTTGCCCTAAATTAAAATGTATTTTTAAGGAAAAATCAAAATTTATTCATCTGGAATTGAAAAATTTTGAAGTAATGGAAATTTGCAGATTCCAAATTGAAATCTTGCTACCACGCGCTAGCCCTAGGCTTTAGTGGGTTGTATGACACTTATGCAATACAATGTAAATTACTTTACTAGCAAATATATTTATTATTATTTATTTAATGTTTGTAGTCAGAAAGGAAAGCCTTAATAAAGACTAAAAACAAAAAATTACATACAAAATAGAGAAAATGTTTTAAATTTAAAATTTTTAAAAAAAATTTAAGACACAGATGTTATTGATTAGTAAGATATGGCTTAATTTGTGCCAAATTATTAGTTTCTGAAATTTAAGATTTCAAATGTTTGAAAGTAAAATAACTATAACTATATTTTAGTATGTTTAAAGAATGATTCATAGATAAAATTCCTTTTAGTCATATCAATTTTATCAAATGTATTAATATCCTCCATAAAAAATATATCAAGTATACCTAAAATATAAATAAAAAACACCTTCTTGATTTAATACTTATAAATAGCAAACCTTATATGTATCCTTCAACAAAAAAAAATTGAAAAATCTTGAATCACATTTACTTAGCAGCATTAAAAAAACAAAAAAAGATTAATTAAGAAAATTAAAGTAAAGCACGTAATAATAACTAAACTAAAACAACGAACATTAAATGAAATACGTATTTAAAAATGACTCACAGTACTAAGGAATTTTAATGTGAATTTGCAACATTATAAAGAAATATGGGTCTATTGAAATAAGTCACGCCCGAATTTATATTAGATTAAAAAAACACGGACATACATAATAATAACATAAAAATAAATATTTTGATATGTAAGTTTGCTTAGGATTAAACAATTAATTTTGCAATTTATAAGCAGTCACAGATCGATAAATCTAGGTTATGTGTAATGACTTATAAGATATTTTACTTTTTTATCATAACCAATGGTAAATTGAATACTTACTTAATAAAAATTTCTTCCTCGTATTTCATTACACCAAGTTTTCGTTGAATTTTCTGTAATTTGTAGCGAGATGACACTTGCGAGTTTGACAGTTAGTTCTTGGTTATGCATTAGCGAAAACCGGTAAGTAGTACAACAACTGAGCCACTCCCGATCCGAGAAAGTCTCGCTCGATTGGTTTTTTTCTTTGTATCCGCGTTTAAAGGCGAAATTTCAGACGGAAAGTGACGTTTCTCTATCTCATAATTTTCACTTGTCAGATAATTGTTTCATTTATGAGTCATACAAGGTAAACGTACAATTCATTTATTTCGGCGGCAAATTTAAAGAAGTTTTCGTAATTACAATTTTTATTTACATTTAAATTACAAAAAATTCAATTTATTGACACTTTATTTTATTACATATATATTTCATTAACCTACTATCTTTTAAATTAACAATTAAAATCTAAACTTGGTAAACACTCAATTAATTTGTAATTTTAATTAAAAATAATCTTAAAGTAATTAAATATAAAAAGAAATACTTTTGAACATATATGTAAATGTAAATTAATTGACAATTTAAAATCTTTTTAAGAATTCTTCCGATACAATGCGAGCTCTTGCATTAACAGCCAATTTCATTTCGGATATTTCTTTGTCAATTTCTTCCATAAAATGTATCACAAAATCAACCAGCTTATGTTTGTACATTTGTTCTGTGTGAAAATTTGTTATCAAGAAGCTTATATCATATCTGAAAAAATACAAGACAAATTAATCTGAAGTTTAACATAACGATTAATATATATCAACAAACAATTTACCATATAACTACGGTCTTGCTTGCATTTATTTATTAAGCATCGATAATTAATAAAAATAATAATTTATGTTGAGAAGTGTATTAATAATAAATTTTCTCTATTCTCTATTCCTTAAAAATTTGGATTAAATTGTAGTAGAAAAAAAATCAGACTACAGAATATGATTTTTATATAAATATCAGACGTCGAGGACATAATTCACATTCTGATTTTTATGCCTACAAAACCATATTTTGGTAATGTATTCGATATTGTTTAACCACAATTTGCATTATATCATATGACTACATATTTTATTTTCACAGATAATGACTAAATAGTAACATATAGGTATTGCCTATTGAAGATTTTTGAAAAATGAAAAATAAGAACCGTTGGAATCGATACACTTTTGCCAACAAGAAGTAAGTTTATTTATTCCGGCAACATAAAATTCTGGTGTTTTGGAATCGATAAATTCTCGGAAGCCATTTTTGACAGCTTCGAGATTGTTGAACACTTTCTTCTGTAGGAAGTGTTCGACATGTGGTCGGACATTATCATGAAGAAGAATGGTAGGCATCCTATAGACTAATGCCGGACGTAATTCTTGCAATTTTCGGTGCATTTCTTCTATTTCTTGACAGTACTTTTCGGCCGTGATAGTTTCGCCTGGATTCAGAAAGTTATAGTGGATCATCAGTTTTGGAAAATGCTTTGGAGCTTCATCGTGGTTTAACCACTGTGATGATCGTTTCCGATTGTCATATAGGATCCATTTTTCATTACATGTTAGAATACGATTCAAGAATTTTTTTATCACCATTCAATGCATGTGGCACCCATTTGTCAAGCTTTTTTGTTTTACCAAGTTGTCGGATATGGTTTAGGACTGTTGGATGACTTTAATTTAACCTTACAGCAAGCTCTCGAATTGTTGTATGCGGATTTGTCTCTACCAACACTTGCAATTCATCATTATCAACTGCTGATGATTGCCCACATCTTTCTTCATCTTCAAGACTTTCATCGCCATTTCAAAATTTTTTAAACCAACATTGTACCGTACGTTCATTTGCGGTTTCTTGGCCAAATGCCTTGTTGATATTACAAGTCACTTCTCTTCCTTTATGACCTAGATTATACTCGTATAAAAACATTGCTTCTTTTCCATTTTAAATTCCATGGATGACAATGAGTAGAAATAATCGATATAATAAAAAAAAACACCGGAAATGTAGAGTAAAGTGTACTCGTTCCGTGAATTATGCTAGTGATTGCACAAAATAGGTAATGTTTACAAAAACAAAGCAAAAAGTCAAATAAAGCAAAAACGTCATTATTTTCTTACCAACCTAATAATATAACAATTTTTTTTGTTATTTACAACGTTATGTAACAAAAATAAGTAATAAATAACATACAATATCATAACAATTTAAAATGTTATTTCATTCTTGAATGAAACGTTTCTAAATAAACTCACCTAAAACTAGAACAAAATACGAATTAATAGTATTTATTGGTGTATATAACAATATTTACACTATTTGAATAATTTACTTAAGCCAAAGGCTTGTGTGTGATACCAAGTATATTCACAAACAATTTACAAAATTTCGAAAGCATTTTGCCTTCTTTTTATTTCCACAACTTCTCTAATGCATTTTAAGGCATGTACTACACTTATCTTTTCTTTTCTCATTCCATTTCTTGTGAAAATTCATTAATTAAAAATAAATAAATAGTTACCCTTCGATAGGTTTTCTCCTTAAAACAATGAAATTTTCTGCTCGCATCATCATAAATCGCATAAATTTTTTACATAATATCTTCTCAATTTCATCTGCCTGTTTAACAGCAATACTTATTCTTACAGAGTTTATAGAAGTTTCAATAAATACTTTTTCCTTTTCGTTTCTAGAGATTACAACTGGTGTTAAAAGGAGTTCCTTGCTCGACTTAACCTCAACTTCGGGTTTATTGTGTCTTTCGACGACTTGCGAAGAGAAATTGTCCAAACACATTGCCGCAGTTAGAGTATGTCTGACGGCTGTTAAATATGGTTTCAAAGTTGCTGACATTTTACTTTCTACTTCAGAAAATAACAAGAAAAATATTTCACCACACCTATACGGTAAAAATTGACAGATTTTGATAAGGGGTTAGGTCATTATTTTGACATTTCCAAACAAAGACAGTACATTTAATACATTAGTAAAACGGAGATAAAACATGTGTATTTCGACTGGAAGATAGGCGCAAGTATTTTCCATCCATTGACCTTATATTTAATGTACAACGTCCACTTCATGTATGATGCTTGCTTGACATTTCTAAATCTAACCTATTGTTTATTTACGTTGAAAAGTGTGAAAGCGCGGTTTAAGTGTTTTTATATAGTGAATGTCTTCAACATGAATTGTTGATAAAATGGGACTTGATTTTGATATTTTGGAGCATTGCAAAACTGTCAGGAATGATCATGGTCCTCCATATAAGTGTCCTATTGAAAAATGTGATCGAACTTACAAATCTGTGTGTGGTTTGTCATACCATTTAAAGAATTTTGACCATGACAACCCCAATGCTCAAACCCCTCAACCACCTACACCTAAAAATAAGAAAAAAGGGGCTAGGACTTCAAAAATACCTCAAACTCCAGCTGTTACTGTCCCTGAACCTTTAACATATGACGAGGCACAGCGAATGGTACAATTTGAAGTGAACGGAAAAGTTTTAAGAGTAAATATAAATGATACACTAGATATAGTTTCAAAAGATGATTTTCTCAAAGATGAAGAAATGCAAATTGACTTTAAGCCCCCTGAAGAAGTAAAAGTGCAGTTGCCTGAAGCAGTTTTTAAAGAATTGGAAAATTATCAAATTTGTGATGCTCCTCCAAGACCAAATGCTTATATTCGGTTTATTGAGAAAAGTGCAGAGGAATTAGATGGAGAGGTGGAGTATGATGTAGATGAAGAAGATACTGCTTGGTTGTCAATTATGAATGAAAAACGTGAGTCAAGTGGACTGGCTCCTGTTTCTGTGGATTCTTTGGAATTGTTGATGGATCGTCTTGAAAAAGAATCTTACTTTCAAGTGAGTGCATCTATATTACATATGAACAAATATTTTGTGGAGTTTTTATAGTTTCAGTAATACTATCTATTTATTGTGCAAATCACTATTTTTCACGATTAATTGTGTTGGAAACTGTAATCGTACAATTAGGGTAAACATATATCAAATATATGCTTTACTAATTAAAAGTTCGTATCATATTCATTATCTCAAAAATCATGAGTTATGACGTTGTTGCAACAAATCAGTGATGTGAAAATTAAACACTTTTCAAATGGTATGTTTTGCATACATTAAGTATATTATTAAAGTTAACAGATAACAATCCTTTAATATAACTTCAAATTTGGGGGACTGTCTGATTGACTGAAAAGATACATACTATTCGTAAGTAGATTATGCTAGTTTTTCATTGGTTTATTACGTTTACATTTCTTTTGGTAACAAGTAGATGAGAAAGGCTTAGGAGCTCTTACATAATTATTTTATCAATTAATATCAATAGAATTATCATTTATTGTATGGAATTTATTACTTTAGTATTGTCTGCTGACCAGAATAAAAATTGGATGCCGGTTTAAAATAACCTAGGCCCTTTCTACTAACAGTGACTGTCAGAGCTTATAATAAGTATGAAACTCAGTCATTGACGCAAACCTTACAGGGGCATGTATACATGACTCTTGGATGATAAAGGTACACATCAGTAATGTGTTTAATTTTTTATTTTACTTTTTACGTTGGCCTAGTATGCCATTAGACCAATACCGATGTCAGGGTTTGAGACCACAACTCCTGGGAATATTGTCTGTGCCGGGACTGCACTCGAGAGTCAGAGTTCTTTAATGTACGCATTGTACTTTCTGCAACACAAATAACCCACGATTTTACATTGCTTTCAAACAATGAAGCATTGAACATTTTTTCCCCAATCAGAAACTTCATCACCGTGACTTGGGATCGAACGTACGACTCCTTGCTCCAAAGACCAGTGTCCAAACTGTGTTTTTTGTGTTTTATATAATAATTTCTGATATAATATCAAAATCATAACCAGTAACCTACAAACAACACAAGTGACATTGAGTTTAAAATGTATTCTAGAAAAGCAGAACAAAACATTTATATGTATTTTGAAAATGGATCTCAAGAATGACAGTTTATACCAGATTGTGGCAAGCTCTTGCAAAAGAAACATATACATTCTCTTCGTTAGCCGGTTTTAAGACCTTACATAAAGAATTGGGATTGTAGATGCATGCTTAAAAGTGTTTTTGCCTACAAAATGAGCGTCGTAAACCATCATTGCATTGCAATTCCTGGATGTGCCATCCATTTTCGGCATACATATAAATGACCCACTTTGCTTCTCTAGAAAGGACTTTAAACTCTATGTTACTGACAATGATTTCATGTTATAAATAAAATTTGTTATTTAAATTAGTTTTATCTTTGACCAATCATGCCAATGGTGAGATGTGGAAACACTTAATAATACGTAATAAAATTTTAATAATATTATATAAAAAGATAAGTAATTAAAGAGTTAGACACTGATAAGAATGAAAACAATTTTCAAAATAGTTGTAGAAAGTTTTAAAGTAAATAGTTCGATAATTCATGTACAGTTACTTTAATCAAAATATTAGGTTTTGTGCTTTGACTTTTATATATATATATATATATACATA